>JARJLU010018336.1:0-10459 GCA_030272975.1 Sparidentex hasta | reverse complement strand
TATAAAATAGCTTACTGGTAAGCTCTATATATATAGAGAGAGAAAAAAAGTGGCAATAACTGCTCTGTCTTAAAACGTAAGACGGAGGTTTAGAGCAATGGAGGAAGACCTTTGTGTGTGCCTTTAATAAATTCCCACCATAATATCAGCTTTGTGTTCATAAAGGCCAGTTTTCACCAAGTATGATTTAAGCCTTTATGTTATTCTGTATAATAGGCTATGTTATCCTTAGTAACATTTACTATGACGGTGCATCGTTGGATCTTTCTAATGTGATCTGATTTTCAGAAGTAGGCTGTTGCAAAAAACAAAAAACAGTCTATAATACGATAGTGAACTTCAGATTTCAAGACAATGGGTGAATTATGGGTGAATTTTACAAAAACTTTGCTATTTAAAGTAGAAAAGTTGTATAAGTGGTACCTTGAAGTCTGTGGACTTACCAACAAGAAGCTCAACTAAGTGTTCTTCACTCAGTTTTGGAATGTAACATCTGTATATCCCATTATCAGAGATGTTCAGTTTGGAGAGTGTCAGTGAAAGGTCTCCATGTTTCAGTTTGTTGATAGACAGTGACGCTCTTCCCTTGTAGGCCTTGTTTTGGTCCACCTGAAGTTCCTGACCATCATGCCACACATAGACAAATCTGGGGTCCAGGTCAGGCCTTCCCCACTCTATTGTCATGGAAACAGCATCCACAGGAGTTTCCAGCTGACATGGCAACACGATGTCATCACCGACCATAGCCATGACTGGCTGAGGAGGACCGACATCCTGTGACTGACCTGGGGAAAAGTAGGTCTATTTTAAATTCTTTCATTAGAAAAAACCCAGTCACCTCTGGTTGAAAATGTATAATGATCCTGGATTGTGTTCATGGCCCTTGTTTTGTCTTTAAAGTTTTAGAAAACTTTCTAATAGGTACAAATAAGCTTTGTTCATTTATATAAGGCAAAATCGTTAGCAGGTTGGATTTAACATAATTGTTCCAGTAGCACTAGTTTAATTTTTTTTTTCTTTTTTTTTCTGTGTGACATTCAAATATTTAAATGTTGCAAAATCCCAACTGGTGCCAACAGGTATGTTACATCACTTTTTAATTATTTTTTAGCTCCACCCACCTCAAACCAGTGAGAGAAGCATAGTCAGAAATATAACAAACATATCTCAAGTGTAAAATTACTTAAACTGTGCTGCCTGTAGGATCCCATCACTGATATCCCCATCTAACATACTTCTGTGTTTGCATTGCAGAATTGAATGAATTGCATATTATATTTGTAATACAAAAAACAGTGCAGTGAGATTACTGTGGATCTGGATTTACAGTAGTTGTATATGCATGAGTTTAAGTTCAGCTTGTGAATAAAACTTGCTAACTGTAAATGTGCACCGAGTAGAGAGACTCAAAAATAGCATCATTGGTGCCTTATTATTTATGTGTCAAACCACTAAACCAGTAACCAAGAAGTTATTGATGTATGTGTGTAAGTTACCTTCACAAAAGTGTGTTAGGAGAAGGAAGACTGCCAAAACACTGTCAGCTCTGATACGTACACTCTTAATGGGAATCATCCTTGACTGTTAAAGAGATCAAGAATAGAATAGAAAAGAATCAAAACATATTAATACCACCAACTAAACAAAGGATGTTATCTCAACAAGACAGTGTAGTGAGCAGCCTAATATGTGGATATGTGTTAGAATGTACAGCATCTGAAATATAATGCGGTACCAATTGTGACATAATTCCACATTTGTCACACTTTTATTGAAAGTAATATGGTAATTCAGTGTAGCGATAGTCTCTCTATCCACTGATAAATTGAAACAAGAATTGCTAAAAGCGTATTTGACATTATTGTAATGAAGCCATTCCCCCAAAATATACTATATAATCTATTTTTTAGACGGTTTAAATCTTCCTTCATTTTCACAGATGAGCCAAATTTCTCAATGAACTGATTAAAAAGAAAAGTAGGCTACTGTGAAAAGCGGCTCCTCGTGTGGGACAATCCACTTCAAAATGGACGCCACTCCAGATGGAATTCAGATAGCAGGAGGACCAGCAAGCTAAGTATAGTTAGCAACTGCAACTGTAATTATTAGGAAGGGTTACAAAGTACGTATGTAGAAATGAATGTGTTGTCATAAGATTGACTGAAATCTTGATAAAAGATTAGATTTTAAATTTGAAAATCCAACATACCTGACGGTCAAACTGTCGTCTTGCCTTGCCTCGCCTCGGTCAAAGTCCTCAACGTCTTGTACTTTCATACCATATATATTGAACAAGGTGTGTTCATGTTGTTGCACATATACAGATGTACATGTCTGCGCTCCTATACCAGATATAGTTACTGAACCATGGACATAATTGTTGGAAAATAATTAAAGTTGTGCTCTCACAACAATGAATAACACATAAAATACAATTTAAAGATGATGAGATTTGACGTCAGGGTTTTACAGTGGCGTTGTTTCATTGTGTTAGAGTCCACGACACTGGTTAATACTTAATCAGCTTTATAAAATGGAGTTGGACATCTGCTTCCTTTTGGCATAGGTAACACAGTTTTGTTCAAGATGTCTAAGGCAGTGCTTCAACTACCCATTCAAGCCTCAGTCCTGTGTGGTCATCTTATTATAGACTGGCTGTAGAGCAGACAATTCAGAAACAAAGGCAGCAGTCATTCATTGGAAAAAATGTTTTTATGTAGAAAAGGTTTTAACAAAGTCTTTTTCAAAGAATATCACAAAGCCACTTGTTGTTTTGACTTTGTAAATGTTTACAGTAAAAACTCACATGAACTAAAGCAGATTTTCGAACAGTTAATATCAGACATGTAACACATTTACACAACTGTAGTCACCAAGTAACACTTAAATTTGCACTTGTAATAAATCTCTCTTAATCAGCCTTAACATCAGTGCCCTAATGTACACCAGCACTTCTCCCCATGTTACAGTCGTTCTTTGCTTATTATGTTCTTGTTGTTTTAAACTGTATCAACTATTAACTGTCTCTGTAGTGGAAAGGATAGACAGATGGTTGAAATTACAGAAGTAACAGAGAAGAATAAGAGAAAATTCTCCAGTAATTTCACTTTGAGCAGCCTTGTCAGTTCTGAGATGGCAAAACATGACATGCAGCAAAAGTCCTCAGTGGGATTCAAGCCTTCATGTTTATAAAGATAAAGTTGCTTGACCAGTTTTCTTTCTTCCTGCTGAGTTTTATCCAAGAAGACTTAAATTCATATGCACCTGTCTGTCATCCTGAAATCAAATGCGGATAAACATGTCACAGAGCTGTGCATCCATATATTTGACATCTTTTTATAGATATGTTGAAAGATATTCTAAATTTCATCATACATTTTGTACACGTTTTGAAATATTGTCTGCACACAATTAGATCTCATGGTTCTTATAACGCCATCATAAGTGTTGTCCTCTCTGTCAGTTAGCTGCACTTAGTAATAATAAATCCTAAAAACTGTGCCCTGTTTCATAACATTTCAAATGCAGATCATATGTTTCATAGTTGTTTGTTTATGTCAACAGTCCCAGCAAGCATAATTCATGTGTAGTTTGACATTAATCCAGACACAACTTTTGGTCACTATTTGCTCTGATTGTGTTGACATTTGCATCTGTTTGTCTTGTATAAAGAGATTTAAACTTCACCCTGTCTGTTACTTCTCAGCAGATTGTCAATGGCCTCCAGCAATTTCTCCCTGTCAAGTATCTGTTTCTCCAAAATTTTCTTAGTCTCATCCAGTTTCCACTGAGCCTGTAAGAGGTTTTCCTTTTGTCTTAATAATTCCTCTGGTTTATCAAACATCTTTTCTTTCTCTGTTATTTCAGTCTCCACTGACTGAAGCTTCTTCTTATTCTCTTCCCTCTCTCTCTCATTTTCATCAAGTTGTTCCACAAGTTGCTGTCTCTGTTTCTCCAGTTCTTCCCTCTGTTTCTCAAGTTCTTCCCTCGGTTTCTCCTGTACATCCTTCTCTTTCTCAAGTTCTTCCCTCAGTTTCTCCAGTTCTTCCCTCAGTTTCTCCAGTTCTTCCGTCTGTTTCTCCAGTTCTTCCCTCGGTTCCTGTAAGTCCTTCTCTTTCTTCAGTTCTTCCCTCTGTTTCTCCACTTCTTCCAAAAAGATGTTATTAGACAGGAGACAAAATGTCAGTAAATGAAACATGTCCCTCTGTCCTTTTTTATGAAAGTAAGACATTTCCAATAATGCATACTTTGAATGAACTATAAAAGTAAAAAGCATGATGTAGTGTTCGTTTTTTTCCACTCCACACAAATGTTATTGATATTATCAAGCTTAACACTGGGTTGGTGCTTTCTACTGAAACATGGTTTTAATGTAACTGTCAAAAAGCTGTACCTTATGTATACATTTCAAAATAAGACAAAAGCTATTTATTATTGAAATATCACTTTCAATGATGTTTCCATGGTATTTGAAACAATGAAACCTGTGTCAGTATTCATTGTTTTTTACTATAAATGAATCATTCTGCATATCACTGAAATTGACAGTAGTGGGATTTACGTTTCCATTTATACGTGGCATAAACGGCAAAGATAAAACTAAAAGCCAATTCAGCCAAGAGTCCAATCAACCACATGTGTTGAGACAGTGTGGAAATGGATTGAACCAAATCAGCTGAAATGAAATTACAAATAAAAATTAAATAGTAACACCTTTTCAATAATAAACAGTGTCATCTGTTATGGAGAAAAATGCTTTGGTTTTTAGACCGTTGTTATATAAATACACTTTCTTGAAACCACAATACAAAATGATGCGATTGACGGAAATTGACATAAAATTCATAGATAACATCATGTATTATTATAGTATATATCGGTATTATAGTAAACATGACGGAAAAGCCAAAGTGTTTAACTTACCTCCACAAGTGTGTATTAATAGAATAAAGAATACTGTGTCAAGGTTGAGGGCAATGAAAGCAGGTTTAAAGAACAGTCTGTCCTTCTGGTTCTGCATTGTGTTGTTCTATAAAATGGAATGAAACAAAACAAGATGTAATCCCCAAGAAAGAAAAAAAGGCAGACACAATGTTTGATAAACGTGATATCCCTAATGACTTCAGCGATCTCTCAGTGTGTAGTAACTGTCTATTATTATCTACAAATTCTGAAAAAATAAAATAAATAAACCAGCTGTAATTCACAGAAAGCAAAAAACAAAACAATTGGCAGATTTATTTTTTGAATGAAATTCCTAGAATTAAATGTATAAAACAATTTAAAATTGATCATAATATAATACAATTTTTGCTTTTTTCAAGTAGTAAAATAGTTCAGTCAAGTCAGTTATTAAAACAGGGGTAAATATATCAAACCAAAATTAATCCCCCACCATCAGGTCTACTTCTGAGAACTTCCTCCTAAACACATGAACGTGCGCTGCTTAATCACACCAACGCAGACGGCCATGTTGCTTTTGCTGGTCAGCTGGGAAATATTTGTTAACGGCTGTTGTAAATACATGATTTAATAACTTTTCATCACTGCAATCACAAACACAAGCAAAATAGACCTGGTCTCAAAATGCTGCTCAGCGTGGTAGGTATTCCCTACTTCTGTAGATTTGTGCTTTGTGATGCTGGGCTGGCGACTGGTCAGGTTTGTGGCCACTGGAGTGACTTTGTTCTTTGGCTCACGTGTTATTTGCATTGTGCTACTGAGTTAGCTGCTGGACAAGAGGTGAGGTGGCTGCTTTGATGTGCTTATGAGCTACAGACTTTTTTATTAAATTTCTCAGAGCAACTGATTTATTCAGTGTTCTCAGTATGGTTGGAGATTTACTTCATAAATGGCAAAAATGCTTCCAGAATAGCTTAGTAACTCATTATGTTGTTTATCACTATATGGCTCACAAATATGATAGGAAATATCTACAAAAACTGAAACCAACGTCATGATGCAAAATAACTTGACTGGAGTGAGTTTCAGTCCTACAAGACGTATGCAGCAGCAATATAATTTTTTTTTTTATATATAAATTTTTTTATATAAATAACACTAGAGATTTACAACTTTCTTAAGCTGGTGTTATTCCTCTAACTGTTGCTATAGCAGAAAAGATAGACAGATGGTTGAAATTACAGAATTAACTGAGGAGAATAAGAGAAAGTTCTTCAATATTTATACTTTGAGTACACGTTTTATATCATATGTTATACTCAAGATACCATAAATGACTATTCCAAATATGTTTTTGCGCAACGCCTTTATCAAAGCCTTGACAGTTGCATGATGGCGAAACACAACTTGCAGCAAAGATCCTCAGTGGGATTCAAGCTTTCATGTTTATTTCTTACCTTTTGAAACTGTTTTGACAAGTTCTCAGTGTCCTTGGTCTGTTCTGTCATAGTAGTCAGTGCTTTTTCTGATTCTTTCTCTTCCTGTGACTTGATCGTGTCCTGGTCCATTTTCTCATCTTTTCGGAATCACAAAAGCACAGCAGCATTATGAGTAAAACTTGAACCAGTGAATCATTATATGGCCAAGAAAAAAAAACATAGTAGCAAGTAAGACTTTCACCTTTAATCAAAATAAGTTTGTTTTTAAATGAATATTGTCGTATTAGTATTATCATCAAGAGCTCCTACTTACATTTCCACATGGTAATGAGGGCAAGAGCTGCCAGTAATATGTAACGCTTCATGATCACACAGGAGGTAGGACTGGATAACAGAGTCAGCAAACAACACAGCTTTCAGAATCACTTAATATGGCGCTCAGAACAAAACATTTGCTGAAATCCAGGCAAGACTGATTTTTTTTTTTTTTTTTGTAGCAGTGTAGTATGTTGTACAACTTAAATAGAATACGTAGTTTCATATAACTGAATTATTGTAAAGTGTACGTACCTGCAGTTTGTATCAAAGTGGCCTCCTGTCAGAGAAGCATTTAGTAACCTGTTGGATCAAAGTCCTCCAGTAAGAGAAGTCATAATCTGATCCTGTTCATCTATGATCACGTGAGGTGTGTTCACTGTCTGATTTTCCCGCCTGCCTGCTGTTGCTTTAACACACTGTATGTGAAGACTCTCAACAAAACAAACTGTATATCAAAACAAACTGTATATCACACATTACTCTAGTTTTAGCTCTTCTCTATTTGCTCCCTGTCACTTTAAGGACTGATTTAAAAATGTTAGTTGTGAAGATGCATGATCAAAAATGGAGTGTGCCCTTGTTCTATTTAGTATTTCATAACGTGAGATTTAACTTTACAGTATAGATAACTTCACTGTGACATGCACACTTCCACTTATCGCTCACCTCAGCGTTGTTCCTCCTGTAAAGCACTGTAGGTTTTGTTTTAAACGTCAGCTATTTCATAATTTATTATTTTTTTAAATCGAGGTTTTCTTAAGCATTGCAGTTGCCTCCTTGACAGAGAACAATTGATAGCATTGCGGTAAATTGGGTTTAATGTTTATAGAATCCAACAGCAATACATTGTTCACAGGGGTGCAGATCTGATATCAGGATTTTGGGGGACACAAAAGTGATTTATTTATTTATTTATTTTTTGTATGCAACTCGTACCATGCCACCATAAATCACAACTTGGTAGAGGCTTGCCATATAATTCAAAAGGTACTGCACAGGGAATCATTTATTGTGCTTACCTTTCTTGTTTATTTGTCCTAAACAGCCAACGGTGCAGATCACTGCTTACTTAACACTTATATTAGTTAATCATAATTTTAATGGTCTCTGGCATGTGATGTCTACTCATGTTATCTTTCGCCTCCCTCCAACCCTCCCAGTTCCCCAATTCTTCTCACCCCAGTGTATGGGACTACTTTATTCATGATTCATTGATATGGATACATATCAAAATATGAAGCTCTCACCAAGTTGTGTAAACTAACTGATCATGTTTTTTACAATGCCAGTTATGCTGGTAAACTGTTCTTCAAAAAGAAAAGATGTAAGATAATGCAAGAAACTACCCATTCATTTGCATTGTCGTGGAGGACACCAGAGATGGAATGTCAGAAATATATTTTTCAAAATCATTTGTTCGACCATTTCAATTATTTCTTTTTAGATGTGAATCTAAAATGTAAAGAATGTGAAGTCTGAAACACATTTGTTCAATTTTGAATAATTTAGGGTATTTCTATTTGGGGGGACAATTCATGTTTTTCAGAAAATCGGCACCCATGATTGTTCAGAAAAAAACTCTCACAAAATTGTATTACATTTTATTTAGATTTTTAACGTCATCAAAAATCAGCAAATTTTGAACAAACACCATCAGATCAGAAACACGATACTCACATCACAGAGCAATGCATCCATATATTTGACACCTGTTGAAGATATATTGGAAGATATTCTAAATCTCATCATGAATTTTGTACATGTTTTGAAATACTGTCTGCACACACTGAATTAAATCTAGTGGTTCTTATTGCACCATCATAAATGTTGTCGTTGCTGCCAGTTAGCTGCACCTAGTAATTATGACTCTTCATTTAACACTGCACTGTTTCAAAATTTCAAATCATACTTCATATGTTATCTAATATAAAGAGATTAGAACATCTGTTACTTCTCAACAGATGCTCAGTGGCCTCCAGCAATTTCTCCCTGTCAAGTATCTCTTTCTCCAATTTTTTCTTCTCTTCTCTCAATCTCATCCAGTTTCCACTGATCCTGTAATTGTTTTTTCTTTTCTCTTAACAATTCCTCCGGCTTGTCAAACATCTTTTTCTCTCTCTGTCATGTCCCTCTCCACTGACTGAAGCTTCTGCTTCTTCTCTTCCCTTTCTCTCTCCTTTTCATCAAGTTGTTCCCCAAGTCTGCATCTGTTTCTTCAGTTCTTCCCTCTGTTTCTCCGTTTCTTCCCTCTGTTTCTCCTTTTCTTCCCTCTGTTTCTCCTGTTCTTCCCTCTGTTTCTCCTTTTCTTCACTCGGTTTCTCAGTTCTTCCCTCTGGTTCTTCAGTTCTTCACTCGGTTTCTCAGTTCTTCCCTCTGGTTCTTCAGTTCTTCGCTCGGTTTCTCCAGTTCTTGGCTCAGTTTCTCCTGTACGTCATTCTGTTTCTCCAGTTCTTCCCTCTGTTTCTCTTGTTCTTCCCTCTGTTTCTCCTGTACGTCCATTTGTTTCTTCTGTATGTCCACTTGTTTCTCCAGTTCTTCCTTCTGATTCTCCAGTTCTTTGCTCTCTTTCCCCATTTCTTTCCTCTGTTTCTCCTTTACTTCTATTTGTTTCTCCAGGTCTTCCCTCTGTTTCTCCTGTACGTCCATCTGTTTCTCCATTTCTTCCCTCTGGTCCTCCAGTTCTTCTCTCTGTTTCTCCATTTCTTCCCTCTGTTTCTCCAGTTCTTCACTCGGTTTCTCCTGTGTGTCCATTTGTTTCTCCATTTCTTCGATCTCTTTCTCCATTTCCTCCCTCTGTTTCTCCACTTCTTCCTTTTGTTTCTCCAGTTCTTCACTTGGTTTCTTCAGTTCTTCCCTCTGTTTCTCCTGTATGTCCCTCTGTTTCTCCTGTTCTTCGCTTGGTTCCTCCAGTTCTTCCATCTGTTTGTCCAGTTTTTCCCTCTGGTTCGCCAGTTTTTCCCTCTGGTTCTCTTGTTCTTCCCTCTGTTTCTCCTGTACATCCATTTGTTTATTCAGTTCGTCCTTTTGTTTCTCCAGTTCTTCCCTCTGTTTCTCCAGTTCGTCCTTTTGTTTCTCCAGTTCTTCACTTGGTTTCTCCAGTTCTTCCCTCCTTTTCTCCTCTACGTCCATTTGTTTCTCCAGTTCTTTGCTTGGTTTCTCCAGTTCGTCCCTCTGGTTCTCCAATTTTTCCCTCTGTTTCTCCAGTTCTTCACCTGGTTTCTCCATTTCTTCCCTCTGTTTCTCCTGTTCTTGCCTCTGTTTTTCCTGTACATCCATCTGTTTCTCCTGTACATCCATTTGTTTCTCCAGTTCTTCCCTCTGTTTTTCCTGTACATCCATCTGTTTCTCCTGTACGTACACTTCTTTCTCCAGTCCTTCCTTCTGTTTCTCCAGTTCTTCCCTCAGTTTCTCCAGTACTTCCCCCTGTCTCTCCAGTTCTTTAATCGGTTTCTTCTGTATGTCCTTCTGGTCCTCCAGTTCTTCTCTCTGTTTCTCCATTTCTTCCCTCTCTTTCTCCTGTACATCCATCTGTTTCTCCTGTACATCCATTTGTTTCTCCAGTTCTTCCCTCTGTTTCTCCAGTTCGTCCTTTTGTTTCTCCAGTTCTTCACTTGGTTTCTCCAGTTCTTCCCTCCTTTTCTCCTCTACGTCCATTTGTTTCTCCAGTTCTTTGCTTGGTTTCTCCAGTTCGTCCCTCTGGTTCTCCAATTTTTCCCTCTGTTTCTCCAGTTCTTCACCTGGTTTCTCCATTTCTTCCCTCTGTTTCTCCTGTTCTTGCCTCTGTTTTTCCTGTACATCCA
>JARJLU010018335.1:0-66660 GCA_030272975.1 Sparidentex hasta | reverse complement strand
GAGGAGGAGGAGGAGGAAGAGGAGGAGGAGGAGGAGGAGGAGGAGGAGGAGGAGGAGGAGGAGGAGGAAGAGGAGGAGGAGGAGGCGGTCAGGGTTTCATGTTTTATTCAAGCAGCCGAGGAGAACAGAGAAAAGCTCTTCACACAGAAAACTCATCCAGCTGCTGCGGTCAGGAGGTTTAAAATAGATCCAGGAACAAATGAACAACAGGAGCCGAGCGACTCGCAGCGTTTAGACTTCATGAGTGTGAACAGAGCTCACGTCCGTCTGCACACTTCAGCCCTGCTGCTGCTGCTGCTGCTGCTGCTGCTGCTGGGACAGCTTCTCCATCTCTTTTACGCTGTTTGTTCTGTTACTGGCTTCACAAACAGTCACAATATTCACCACAGTCTGAGTCACACCAGACTCCAGTAAGATTTTTAAGGATTTTATTCTGAGACGAAGTGAAAACTCGTCTCACCAGATAGAAACACGTCACGGGAACACGTTTACAGTTTGTGGCTGTAAGATATTTATTTTATTAATGGCTCGTCTGATGATTGCACAGGACAAAGTAATGGACCACAGATATGAACTGAACATGGACGAGTTCTGGAGCGGTGAGCTGCTGAATGACGTCAGCTGAGAAATAACTGAAGCTGTCAGATAGATGTAACGGAGTAAAAGTACATCAATGTTGTATGAAGGTAGCTGACGTGCACTTAGCTACACGCCACCACTGTGAGAAGTAAATCTGTGTGTGTGTGTGTGTGTGTGTGTGTGTGTGTGTGTGTGTGTGTGTCAGTGGATGCTGGGCAGGTGTGAACGGTGCTGTCTGCTGGCAGGTGAGGTCCGACTCTGAGGTGCGCAGCAGCTCGTCTGCAGCAAGCAGCAGTTGGATTAACACAAACCGTCAGTGAGGTTTTTTATTGGAGCAGCTGTGACGAGCTGCTGTCTCACCATCTTGTTTCCTTATTTACTTTATTTAAACGACACAGATAAAAATGTTCCTTGTAACTTCGGCGAGGAAGCTGGAACGAGCGGAGACGGAATGAATGTGCAGCTTTGAAGCTTGAGGGAAAATTAGCATTCATGAGTTTTGTGAAACCACAAAGAGAGCGATCACAAACTCACAGTCCTCTTATTTATTCAGCTGAGAATGTCTCCTAAACACACAGAGCGGCTGGAACATTTGTGTCTGCGAGCGCGGTGTGGATTTGAAGTCCCATCATGCATCACTGATGGCAGTATTTTACATGAATGTCACGCCTCCTCCCTCTCCTGTCTGCTCGTCCCCGCTGAGGATAAATTCTCCGCTTTTAGAAAACCAAATCAATACGCCACAGCGGTCCTCGAGAAGGTTTCACTTCTCTATGAAATGAAAACCTCACCCAGGAGATCTTGTGTGTGTGTGTGTGTGTGTGTGTGTGTGTGTGTGTGTGTGTGTTGTAAAGTGTGCACCGACTGGAGCTGAATGATCAAAATCAGCTCTTTGAGGCCTCGACAACAGCTTGGTGTTCTCTCCACCACCTAAAGATGGATGTTAAAGGAACAGTTCACCCAAAGATGAAAACAATCAGTCCTCCTCTCCTCCCTCCACGCTGATGAAAGTCAGATGAAGTCTTGTAGTCCACAAAACATTTCTGGAGCTTCACAGATAAAGAGCGTCGCAGCGTTCAAACAACTGAAGTATCTGGAGGACCAGAAAACATGAAACGGCTCCCCACAGCTCATCCAAGAAGCCCCGAGATCCAGATGTTAGGACGTTATTTACACCCGACAACTTAAAGACGTTAGCGTGCAGCCCGTCTGAAGTGGGTACGCAGGCTCGACCGCACGCTGAGGCTGTAAATAACTTTTAACGTCTTTTGAAGCCTATTGTGGGTCTTGGATTTCATTGGACGAGCTGTCTGAAGCCGTTTCATGATGTTTTGGTAGTTTATCTCGTCCGATCTCATGAGAGAGGCCCTGTGTTCACACGTGTTGTTAGGCAGCGACCTCTTGTGACCGTTGTGTTGATAACAGCAGCAAAGGAGGAAGTCAGGTGAGGTAGGGAGACGGTGCAGGACGGCTGTTCGTGTCCCAGGTGAAACCAGAACATGGTGGTTTTCAGAATCCCAACTGAACTGCGACCCGATCAGTCGTTTAGGTATGAAGATGTGAACGACTACAGTAATGAATCGGTGAGTATGAGCTGAGTCTGGATCTGCTGTAATGCTGCTCGCTCTGTGAGCTGCAGCACTGAACGGGTTAAAGGATGTGGGGAGCTGAAGGCCTCCGAGCGGCTGACAGAAGATGAGGTATCGACGTCCGTCTCTCATGGAGTCGTGGCTGCAGTGGAGTAGAGGGGGGTTAGATAACGAGCCTGGGAGGAGGGGGTGGGTGGTCGTGGCGGCGGCGGCTGGGTGGCCATGACGACAGGGCCGGGCTCAGGGGATTTGGGCGGTGAATGTGCCTCCGGGCGGCCGCTGCTGCCACGCTCCGTCAGCTTCTTTAGTTCTGCTCGGGTCCAAAAGAAGGAATTATGTGCATTTCAAATCCCTGTTTCTGTTGTAAAATGTATGAGGGGCGAGGAACCTGAACACAACACGGCCGGGGTCGACTGAAAACACACACACACACACACACACACACACACACACTTTATTTGCATGTGTGGAGGTTTAAAGACTTCTGATGGTCGCTCAGCGTAATCCTAAATGGTCTGGGTATTAAAAGTTTGGCTGCAAACAGGAAACAGAAAACACTCGGCGGCGTCCGGCGGCCTTCAGGCGTCGAGCTGGAGACATAGCACTTTACTTGTTCGAGTGTTCATTTTTTCTAGTTCTAGTTTGTGATGAAGTTCAAACTTCCCTTTTCTGTTTCCATCAGCAGATAAAATCTGGGACCTTTAAAGGTCAAAAACGAGGATTCGAGCTGAAACTTTGAGCCAAGACGGAAGAAAAATGGCAAGAAACATGAAAAAGTTTGAATCGCTGAAGCTCCAACTGAACAAACCCGACGTCTCAACTGCCAGAAGAAATGTTGGCAGTGTGGTTTTACTTCATGCTCCAGTTTCACATTTTACACTTCAGACTCACAAACCAGCTGCTGTTCATCAGGAACATCATGTTTTCAATTAGAATACCACCACAAACACATCTGGAGGATGTTCCAGTACGTGTGATCTGTCGACATGTCGATATGAAACAGAGAGTTGTCCGTGTCTGAACTGCAGCTCGGTCATGTTTAACCTGTGGCAGGTCGCCGTGCTGTCGGAACCCGGCCAGAGATAAATTAATTTTCAGGGTGCGAGCGTTAAGACGCGGCCTGCACGGCTCGACTGAAACTCTGCTGTACGTTTGTTATTTATAACTTCAGTCTCGCTGAGCTGCGACTCGTCCGACTCCGTCAGCAGTGAGAACAGTCGAGGGTTCAAATGCTCCGAGAATTAAATCCACGTTCATTTCCACAGAAGCAAACGCAGCCTTCTGTGAAAACCAATTTGTTTTTGCTCCAAAAACTGGAATAACCTCCAGTTTTTTCGGGGGATTTTCATTTCAAACCTTTTAATGCGTCAATAATTTAAAACTCTGCATGAAAGCAAAGTGACAGAGCCAGACCTCCTGTGTTCTTCCTCTGTGGTGTTGCTGCTCTCGCCTCCTGCAGTCTTGTCTGTTTTGTCAGCACTTGGTTTTCTTGTTGTCTTGAGTCTGAAGGTTAGTTTTGCTCTCCGTGTCTCTTCTGGAGGTTTTCATCTCTCCGTCAGCTGCAGAGCGTCAGCCTCTCTGCGGCTGGTTGTTACTGCGGGCGGCGGCGGCAGCGGCCATTTTTAGGAGTAGGGGAGGTCCACAAACGGTAATTACAGGCCATTACACGGCTCTTCAAAGCCCACTCAGCTGTGACACACACACACACACACACACACACACACACACACACACAGGCAGGAATCTGAGGCTTTTATCTCAAAGAAAATGTGGATGATTTAAGTCGGCTGCACATTTCTGAGTCGCAGAGGCCTGTTATTATCAGACAGGACATGAATGCTTTACAAGCTGCAAGACGCGTGTGTGTGTGTGTGTGTGTGTGTGTGTGTGTGTGTGTTTTGTCTTCAGATCTGCTCAGTTTCCAGATAATAAAAGGACTCTGTGAGGTTTTGTTTGCATGGTGACATTTAATGAAGCGATCGGTAATCAAACTGTAACGAATGATTCGGGACGAGCAGCAGCGAGTCCAGAGGAGGATTCATGTAGCCTAGCTTAGCACAAACACTCGAACCTGACACACACACACACTTCTTCCTGTTCTGCTGATCGTTTGCTGTGTGAAGTATAATATTGTTTTCATAAGTGTCAACATTAATTCATCCAATCATATCAAGAAAAGTCAGTTTAAGTCTCTGTTGACTCGTATGTCGGATCATTTTTTGACATAAATGTCAATTTTTTTTCTCAGTGCAAAAGAAAATGTTAATTTTAGTTTGTAGAGTTTCTTAATAAATAACAAGCTGGAAGAAAAAGCCTGAACATCTAAGTCATCATGATAAATGCTGTGCTGTTTTTCCACTGGCCGTGTTGAGCCGGACCCGCTCTGGAGCAGAACCGCCGGCCTCCAAGTGGGCCGCCGTGACGTTCCCCCTAAAGTCAACAGTCGGCTCATATCAGTCGTCAAACAAACTTATAAATGACCAGGATTCATAAGAAAAAAGGCAGAAAATCAAACTTGTTCCCAAAAAATTATTGGCCTTAAGTCCCACCCACAATGATGTGATTGGTCAGCTCATTACAGTATCGATACATTTTGATCAATAAGTAATCTGAGATGTCTAAACACGATCCGAAGCTTCAGACCCGACGTGACGAAACGAATCAGGATCAGTTCTGAAAGATGGAAGCTGTTATCGGTTCTCCTCCGTCTTCCCTCTGAGGATCGTCTCACCTTTTTTATTTCCCAGGTGTGAACACGGCGCTCACCTGTAATTCAGGTGTCTGCCGCGGCGACGTGAAGCCTTATTGCTCCGTCTGATAAACAATCATTTCCTCTGTTGTGCTTCGCTGCGAGACCGTGTCCATGATTCTCCCTGCAGCTGTGCTCTCTGTCTGCTTCTATTGTTCATAAACTCATAAAAGTGTCGGGTTTTATTCTGAGTGATGGTGCGATCAGACGAGGGCGTGAGGATTTACTGTGGGTGCTGCACCTTATTGATGCAGCTGCTGGCAGTGTGTCTTTGACTTTAACCCTCCGCCTCTGTTTGTTTCTCTGCTGCAGATCTGTCAGAGAAGAAGAGCGACCTGAGGGTCTGCGACGACTCCACCTGTCGATTCGGAGGCGTCTGCAGAGACGACGGCGCTCAGCTCAAATGTGTCTGCCAGTTCCAGGTACGAAACATCAGGAGTTATCTTTCTTCTCTCGGTTTAATTCTGCTGTTATTTATACGTTTCTCAGCTCACAAACATCTAGTTTTTAAAAAGGGTCGATATTTTCCTGCAGCAGCTGCTCACTGGAGGTTTTTATCAGACGTTGCACAGAGGAGAGGAAATCGTGCACTTCATGGGGATTAATCC
Source organism: Sparidentex hasta (assembly GCA_030272975.1). Lineage (NCBI taxonomy): Eukaryota > Metazoa > Chordata > Actinopteri > Spariformes > Sparidae > Sparidentex > Sparidentex hasta. The sequence continues at coordinate 61,135 of JARJLU010018335.1, read as the reverse complement.
ATATTTAGACACACACCTCAGTGTGGAGCAGATGCACAGAGCTGTACTCGCACTGTGGATCACAGCTGAGTGGACCCAGGTTCTGTTAGAACTCAAAGACCAACACACTGAGGCTAAATGAACATGTCAGTGTGTTTTATGAGCATCAGTACTGTCCACAGGTCCACGTACCAGGCTGAACATCACGTTACTGTTGACTCAGTGGAGGCTGTTGTTTGTTGGTTATGTTGGATCTAGCATGCTAACCAGTTAGCTCTGTTCTGGTTCAGAGTGATCCGGGCTCCCAGTCCGGACCAGCAGCTGCTCGGCTAACTGAGCTCACAGCAGCTACAGTTGTTTTCAGTTTTGTGCCTTTAATGAAAAGTAATGAAACAGCCAAAGAAAACAGCTACCAACACTTAGCTGGTCCAGAACAAAGAACCTCAGAGGTCCGGGGCTGAGGGCGGAGTCATCGCGACCAAGGACCAACCAGAACCGCCTCAGACCGCCATGTTCTGACCGACCCACGAGAGGGTGATTCAGTAGGACCCGTAAAGTTTGGAGGAGTCATGGAGCATCACTACAGAGATTCACTGTGTGCTCAGATTTTAAATCTACACATGAAGAAGAGTTATTGATGAATCTGATCTGGTTTGCTGCTGCAGTCCACCACTCCTGCTCATGTATTTTACATTGAGGAATTTCTGGCACAAACAAAATCTACATACTGAACGCAGCCACGGTGAAGCTTCGGCGTTCGATATGTATTCATGCATGTAGGAACGCCTCCTCTGCCGCTGTGGCTGCTGAGTCTTGAGTTTCTGGGCTAAAAGAAGAAAAACAGTATTCATTTCCCTCGGACGCAGCAGCAAACATGAGCGCCCTGCTGTCGCCCTGCTGTTTGTTCCTCTGACACGAAACAAAATGTAATTACTCTCCAGCCGGCCTCTTGTATTTGTTGCATATTTGTCCGAGCGACAGGACAGAATAAAAGCAGCCGCAGCGTGAAGGACGACGTCTGGGAGGCGATTCAGCGCCCAGCTTCTGCTTTACTGCAGTAACAAGACGCGCAGATTGTGTTTGAAACTCACCGTCACGCCCTGTGATCTGAAAGCAAAACCTGCATTTATTACTCGTGTCCACACAAACGGGACACGATCAGAGGAGTTTCACAGCTGCCGGAGCCAGACGGCAGCGCCGAGGAGACCTCAGCTGAATACTGAGACACGACGAGCGGAGGAGCCGGATCATCACGGCGAGGAGATCAATCCGCCAATCATTCGGTCTAATTTCACAGGAGAGACTCAGATTCAGTCGAGAGTATGAAACTTTAATGCTCTACTTTGCTTTGGTGTGTTTGATCTGTTAATTATTCGGCTCTGAGTTGATAACGTGCGTCTCAGAATCGAAGCTTTATGAGGCGAGTTCAGCCCGTCTGCTCGCTCGGCGCTGCAGACTGTTGAAGCTGAATGCAGCCGGACAGAAAAGATCTGCAGACGCTCCAGCAAACAGCTCGGCCGCTGCCTGGGTTCATGATGTTCAGGTTCATAAACATTAGTTTGGTGCTCGCTTTAGTTTAATGGATCGTATCAGCTGAAATAAAAATGTGTTCTGTGGCCTCAGCCGGCTGGTGACGCAGCGACGCAGCGTGCTCAGTGTGATTCAGCCACAGATTTAAAAAGAAGAACGAGATAATCGACCAAAGATGGAGCCTCCTCGGTCCAATGAGAATCACTGGCTGAGCGCTCGAGGAATGTTTTACAAATGTTGAACCTACATGAGTAAAGAATTCCTCTTTGAATTCCTCGTGTGCAGTTCCTGGTGTTCTGTCAACCGTCGGACATGATGATCGTCACTCGATCAATCAATCAGCAGACAGACTGCAGCTCTGACGCTCCAGCAGAAACAAAACTTCAGACGAGGACTGAAGAGGTTGAAGATGAGTCGCTGATGCACTCAGCTGATATTTTTCCCATTTAGAAAATACTTCATAATAATGTCGGTGATTTCTCCCCACAGCAGGCGCAGCTGCAGCAGAGAGCTGAAGACTCTTGATGCAGAAGTTTAAATGTGAACAAAGTGCGACTGGCAGAAGAACATGAGATCAGAGTCTGTGGTGTCTCCAGCTCAGCGTCTCAGGTGGAGCATTTGCAGGACTACAGCTGGATGAGGAGAGGTGGACTCACACACAGTCACAGCTGATGGATGTGAAGATCCTGACCACAGTATCTTCAGCATCGTGTTGCACTCCTCTGCTGTACAGGGACAAATAAGTGACCTCGTGTCCTGAACAAACTTCAGTGGAAAATTGACCTCGGATGATGTTTGTTTGGTCGCCTGGCGACGAGGACGGAAGTTAGAGACGAAACATTAAGTGAGGAAAGAACCCGTCAACACATTACCTCTTCTGTTCACGTCGCCGCAGTAGATTTTCATCAGCAGTGGTGGTTGATTAATGGCGTGTTCGCCTCCAGAGGAGAGAGTTTGACCGCAGGATCAACAGATTACTGTGTTCTGCTGCTCACTGAGGGCAGAACCAAGTCGTTTGGGTCCAGATCTCAAGTCAGTCCCAACTCATTTATATCAGACAAGTCAAGTCCCTGCTGAAGAGTCTGCAACCTCACCTGCAGTTTTCAGTCCTCATGAAGAGAAAAGACGATATCAGTACCTGTATGATAATTCTATTGGTGGACAGTTTGTGTTTTTCATAAAACATCAAATGAAGCTATGAAGCTCAGTTTCCTCCACAGACGTGCAGGAATCGTCTGGACGGCTTAATAACACAACGCCGTGGATGATGTGTTTTCAGCTAAGTGTGTGAGTGATGCATTCTGGGAGACGTGAGCGCAGCAGGACACCTGGAGGAACCACAAACACGTTCCTACCAACAGCTTCCTGCTCCGACAGTAAACAGCCTCCCTGTCACACTGACTGATCTAGTTTTTAAGCAAAGCTGTGATGAAGTAAGCTGAGACGCCGGCTGACAGGACGATGCTTCGCCTCTTCATATCTATAAAAAACAACCTTCTCTCAGCTGGAGTTTGGATGTGAAGGAGACAAAACTGAGCGCGAGCAGCTTTGATGCTAACGAGGAAAAGGACATCCTGCTGCTCGAATACAATCCAGTTCAGTCCGAACTCTCTCTGAGCTCATGAATCCGTCCCCGTGTGCTCCCTGATCTGATTTTAATCAACGATCACTGCTCAATATGTTTGTCATTAATAAACGTCCATAAAGACGCAGCTGGAGGTCGTTTCTGTCACATGCGAACGCAGTGCAGCAGTGACATGTGAGCAGAGATGTAACTGTCGTTTTTACTGTTTTGTAACTATTGATTCTTTTCATTCTGGATTCATCTGCTGACTTTCATTCCTGTAAACAGAGTGTGCAGGATTTTCTGCCATCAGTCGTCTCTTCAGAAAAACATAAAACAGATTGTGGGAGTTGTTGTCTTCACTGTTCACCTCGTGTAATGTTTTAATGTTTTATTCCTTCTAGTTTATGTTTAAAATGGGCTTCCAAATCTTTTCATGGTTGAATCTTCACAGATAATGTTTCCACATGAACAAATTATTTGAAAGGATTTTGGTGAGATTTTAGAAACCAGCATAAACCAGCCTGAAAATACTTTCCCTCAGTCCCCGAAGACACGCGAACAGAAGACTGTTCTCTAACAAATGTACAAATAAACAAGTCTGTAAAATATCAAAATCATATTAAGAAATTCAAAGTAGCCATCAGTAACACCAGTAATACAAAAAGGCTTCCAGAGGAGACGGGGAACCTTTACTGCTGTAGGTGTGTGCTTTGTGCTAGCTGGGTTAGCTTGGCTCAGGTGCTGTTTGCTTTGTGCTAGCTGGGTTAGCTTGGCTCAGGTGCTGTGTGCTTTGTGCTAGCTGGATTAGCTTGGCTCAGGTGCTGTGTGCTTTGTGCTAGCTGGATTAGCTTGGCTCAGGTGCTGTGTGCTTTGTGCTAGCTGGGTTAGCTTGGTTCAGGTGCTGTGTGCTTTGTGCTAGCGTTAGCAGCTGATGGAGCTACACGTTCTCTGCCGTGCTTGTGCCACTAGCTCGCTGATAGATTTAGTGAAACACCTGAAGCCTTGTGAGAAACTCCAGGCAGGTACGAGACAGACGGACAGGTCCAATCATTTCACACGGGTCCGGTGAGACGTCGACGGGCTCGTTAGAAGTTAGAACTGGATTTATTCATTACATTTGTTAAAGCGTTTGATTTATTGATTGCTCGTATAATAAAACACACTTCTAGATTAATTTACCGACCCTCGCGTTAAACGGCTACCGAAATAATTGCCAGTTAATTTCCTGGTAAATGACGAATGCTCAAGCTGAATAAACTGTCTGCTGGTTGAAAGTGACAGATTTAAAGTACAAGTCCCTTAAAAATGTACTCAAATCCAGCACTTAAGTAAACGTTCTTCCTCCACCGGCGGCGTGTTAGTGCAGCGTGAGCAGAGGTCACACAGCTCAGCTCTGCGGGGGATTCCTGCTAAATGATTGATGGCTGAGAGTTAATAGAATATGGATTGCTGAACACTGATATGTGTGTTTGGCAGCTGCAGTTTGTATCTGACGGCAGAGTCAAGTTATCGTGTCCTAACCTTCATGCAGAATGAATAAAACTCCCGATCCGGCTCAAACTGCTTTTTAACTCTGGTCACTCATGATGCTTCAGACTTTTTATAATATTTTCCTCCTTTATTTCATTTCCAAAACTCGTCAGTCACACAGATGTTCTTGTCTCTGTGTGAGTGGCTGTTCTCCTGTATCGTTAAAGTTTGGGCTGAATAAACAAATGTATCTGTAAAAGAACAAACTATGAATTTGAAGTTGGGTTCACAGATCATTTGTTATCATGGAAAATGCAATAAAATGATTCGTCTGAGGTTGTCGTTTGCTCAGTGGACTTAAAGTTACGGGTGTCATGAAAAGATTCTAGATCACAAATCTGTTAGTATTAGTCATCCAATTAAAAAAGGCCGTACTGGTGAAATCACAGCTGCTCAGCAAAAGAAGAAAACAGACGACACAGCTAGCTTAGCGTTAGCTGCAGCTGCACCAAAACAAACACTGACAGATATTTGTCTTTCTCAGAGATCCTTTATGGGTTTGTTAGCAAAGAGGGTTCACTCCGGACAGATTCAAGAAACTGAACCGTGTGACGAGCTACATTTCTGTCTTTCGTTGTTGTTATTATGTGAACTCGTCTAACCCGAATCTGCAAAAAGTCACCAGGGTGAAGTCAAGTTGCTGGTGTAGAATACCCTCATCTTTGTAAAGAAGAGTCTGTTGGTCTGTTCTGATCCAGACGTGACGAGTCTAACAAAGACAGAACTGTCACTGCTGGATTCAAAAGTAGAGAAGAGAATGAATCGCACATTGTTTGTTAGTCATTCATCTCGGCCATCTCTGAACCCAAACCTGTGTCCTTCACAAACCACAGGTAGATAAAATCATCATCAATCAGTCAGTTATTGTAAATTAATGTAATGAGAAGAAGAAGAAGCCACTCAGAGTCGTCGGATCTTTAGCTTCGTTAAGTCCTCTCAGCTGCTGGTGTCTCACCACCATCATGTTCAGAGTTGTTTGTTCCTGTGAGCAGCAGCGGTCACATTGAGCCTTTTAATTAACATCTGATTGTGTTTGATTTCCAGTGCCACAAACACTACGTCCCCGTGTGCGGCTCCAACGGAGACACCTACCAGAACGAGTGCTACAGGCGACAGGCGTCCTGCAAACAGCAGAGGCTCATCTCCCGGGTGTCGGACGGGCCCTGCTCCGCCGGTGAGTCTGCCAGGAAACACAGCGACGCAGTGGAAACCTGAAATAACACTGATTGATCGGTGGTGGAGGGAAGCTCGTCAAAAAGTGAATTACAACTCTTCATTTATTGAAATCGACCGGTGGAAGAGAATGTGAGGACATCAGTCAGCGTCTATAACCGATTCAGTCTTTTAAAATGTCCTTAAAGTGTCGCAGGAGGGAGTAATTCACCTGCCGCCTCGTTAAAGGAGGCTTGACTTGTCTTCATTTGTCCCCACTGGTCATTTTTCAGTGGAGGGATTGATAGAGAGGTGATCATCAGGTGGGAAGACTTCTCTTCAGATCGGGCTGCAGTCAGACGATCACACAGGCAGGAGGTCGTGTAGTCATGATGAATCCAGGTGCTCAGGTGTCTTTCTGTGGGGTTCAGTGGACTGACAGACGGGAGCGGAGCGACAGACGCCGGTGTTTTGGATTAGCGAGCCATCAAACTGTCGCGAGTCACATGACGTGAAATCCTGCTGCTCGGCTGTTAGCCTCAGTTAGCTTGGTAGCTTCCTGCTCTGATGGGTGGTTTAACTAACCAGGCTCACCTCAGTCAGTCAGTCACTTCATTGTGGAGCAGCACAGTCCAAGACAACGTGCTGTTAATGTCTGTTTACATAATGTGATGATTACTCTTACGAACGTCTCATTAACATGGTTCATGTGTCACTGGGACTCTGACACCGACAGTGTATTCATCGTAACACGAATAGAGTAGAAAATATGTCACCGCAGAGCATGAACCACTAAATTAAATCCATTTTCTCCATAAAGCTGTCCTTCAACATAACAGATGGCTTCATGTTGCCTGGAAAAACATCACGTAGCGCGCAGCGACTGAGCCGAACGCCACGAGCTCCATCAGATAACATGAATATCAATAAATCTGAAGTGTTTTCAGATGTTGAGCAGACAAACAGACAGAGCATCTATCTGACGGTTAGACTAATAATTTACACAGCTGATCGCTCTGTAATGTGAGTATAAATGCCTCACTAATGTTTGTAACCAGAGTCGCTGCAGCTTTAAGTTCACTGTCGTTATATTTTTAATCGACTGAACACCCGACGCTGAGCGCTCGCCCTCGATTTTTCCTCTGAGCTCTGGAGAACGTCATCCGTCAGATTGAACGACCCGGTTAATCAACCGCAGATCAATTTTAATTAGCAGCCGAGGATGAGAGCCATGAAAAATCCTCCTGAAGCTGGGTGGTTCCCAGACCGGAGCCCAGGGACTGCAGACACCAGGACCAGGTCCACTGAAGCCTTCATCAGCACGAAGTCAGACATTTTAAAGCTCAGTGAGACTGTTTTCATCAGGAAGTGTCAAATCTGTTCCCCGCTGTGTTCAGACTGTTCAGACGTTACTGACAGACACAACGAGACAGTGACACCGACCGGTCAGAGGAAACAAGCTGCAGAGAAACTGAAGAACTGATCTGACTGTGTTTGTATCCAACTGAATCACCAGTTTTCTGCAGAACCACAGATACGTTCAAACGGATCGGTTCTGATTGTAGGTTAGTTCGGGTCAGGAGAACGTCACACTCTGGCTTCAGATACTTATTATGGTCAGCACAGAGATGAAACGTCTCCAGGTCTCCTTAAAACAAACAGCCAGTATATTCACTACAGAAACAGCTGGAAATGTCTCCCGGCTGCTTAAAACACACAGTTTCGTCTCCATGAGACCGACAGGATGTGGTCTCGCCTTCACGTGAAGAAATAGCTGCTTTTTGTTCGTCCACCTCGTCACCGTCAGCTCCGCCTGTCGATGTGAAAGCTCAGGATGTGATGGTGAAACGACTCTTGTGGTCCAAACGTCAGCTGTGGTGGATCATCAGTCTGTGCTGTTACGTCCTCTGTGGAAACCTTTGTAATGTCAGTCTGTATCCGGCTGGTCAGAAATCAGATTTCTTTCACTCATTTTATTTAGGCAGAAGGAGCTTGTCACCGACGCCACCGCTGTTGTTCTGATGCGAACACGAGTTGATTGGACTTTCCTCGGCTCAGTGTGCACGAACAGCAGCAGGAAAACAATGCAGGAGCTAATTTCACTTATCTGTGAATGAGAAGGAGCAGCGATGTGAGTCAGTCTGGTTCCCTCCGTGTCTTCTTCACGGGTTTGTTTTCAGTCTGACTGCCTGCTCAGTCTCTTTAATATGACTGATACTGAAGAAATCAGATTACTGCTGAAGGTTATCGAAGTAACTGGATTACAAAAAGAGGGAGACGCCACAGACGAAGACATTGTCTGAGTTCAGGAAGTTTCACAGTTATTTCTGTTTTGCTGTATTCACCTGTGGTCTGTCTCCCTCCCTGATGGTGTGAAGTGATGAACCAGCTGAAAGTGTTTTTGTGTTGGTGGTTAAACGCCACAAACCGATGAGGTTCACTGCGTCAGGATGGTCGGTACCGCAGAGGAACACATGAGTTCCTGTAATTTAATTCACTTTCTGGTGTCTTTCATTTGAACCCAACTTGATCCATCTGGCTCCCAGTGAGACCAGAACCAAACCCTGTTTCAGTCAGGAGTCATGAAAACTAATGATTCAAAGAAAACAGGCCAGAAACATGTGAGACCTGGACGACACAGTCCCTCTCAGTGTGTTTGTGGTTTTGTTGAAAGATGAGACGGACAGAGTGGATGAGAGTGACGCCTGCAGCAGAGACACTAAAAGCCTTTTTCCTCCACCACATGTTGAGTCTCCTGCAGGGATTTGATCCCATTCAGACACCAGAGCATCAGCACTGATGTCGGGGATCAGGTCGGGCTCACAACCGGCGCAGTGGTTCATCCTGAAGGTGTCGGATGCGGTCGAAGGTCAAGCGCTCTGTTTTTCTTCGCAGCTGGTTTTGTGCACGAGGACATTTCAAGAGTGAAGACTTTCCTTCACTGGAACTTTGTGGGAGTTCAGACCAGAACAACCGCTGACACGTACATCACCAGGACAAACAGACATTGTGTTTTAACACAAAGACATTTGCCAAATTTACAAGAAGGTCCAAATAATGAAGAATTAGTCAGAGACAGAGTTTCACTACATTATAAAGTTTGTTTTAACTCAACAACTCTTAAAATCACCACGTTTGTTAATGGAGTCTGGAGATGATGTGGTCACTAGTTTAATGGCTGGATCAGTTGGCTTTTCTTCTTCTTCTTCTTCTTCTTCTTCTTCTTCTTCTTCTTCTTCTTCTTCTTCACTTGAGAATTCAGTCCTTGAATGTGGTCACATGCAGTCAGTACAAATGTTGATACAAGGTCTGAACAGCCTCAAAAGGACCCAAACCAGGAAAAAACAGGCACAAAAACATGTTTACAAGGCTGTCTGGAGACGTTGTGTCATATCTTGTATGCCAGCGCTCAGACACTCAGCGTGTGAGGGATATTGGCATGAGTTTATTTGCTGCAGCCTGCAGGCCTGCTGCTCCACAGCTGGATGGCCAGCAGCCATAAATCAGAGCCAGAAACAAAGTGCTAACGGTTAGCAGCATTTTTCTCATCAAACACTCAGCAGACTCTCTGGATTCAGACGTCTCTGCAGGCCAGTCAGGGTTTATGTTCTCATCCCACTCTTGAGAAATGTGTTGGGGAAACTTATAGTAACACCACAGCAGCGATGGAGGTGGAGGTGGCGGCAGTCAACTCCATCTGCAGGGGCAGTGGCCTGATTTCCCCAGAGGCACCGCCCGGCGCTCTGCTCTTATTACCCGTTACACCAGGGATCCGGCGCTGCGATATGCCCTCCGCTTCCCTCACCTCCCTCCTGTCCTCCTGCAATTTCCTCTCCCCGAGATTTATGCTTCCTGTAATTGGAGCGTTCGGCGGCTACGAGCCGCGGCGCGAATACTCGGCCGTGTTTTATTTCCCCGAGCAGGAGAGGAGGAGGAAATGCAGCGATGAGAGCAGACGGTGAGGTCACGGCAGGTAGGACGGCTCCTGGCTGGGGTCCAATCACAGGGCAGCGCAGGTTAACTCCAGAGCTGAAGGTCTGAACCTCCACAGCTGCCTGAGGCCGGATTTAAAACTTGTGTTGTCGGCTTTTGACTTTAGTGGCCTGTTGAAAGACAGAGAGGATGAGAGTGACGCCTGCAGACACTTTTGTCCTTCGTACAAACTTTTAATAACAGTTTGAGGCTTTAGTGTTTCTGCTGTCGACCAGCCGGGATGGTTCAGATGTGTTCGCCTGAGTACATGTGGACTTTTACATCATGTGATCCTAAACTCACGTCCTCGTCCGGTTAATTCAAAGATGTTCTTGAACCATTTGAGTACAGAAATGGTTTTGCATCATTTTAAGATTTGGGCTGTAAAAACTGATGTAAACTTTATATTACTGGGTTTTAAATCTCACTGGCTACATGATGCAACAGTCATCCGGAGGCTCAGCAGAGAGGCGGAAGAAGACAGCTCATTGGCCGTTGTAAATCAATCAATCAAAGGGCTTAAGTCTCAGGAGATCCGTTGTGGAGGGATGATGGCGCCTGCTGTGAACTGAGATATCACCTTTCTTACTCAACACATTCTGCAGTACCTTGTGCCTACATTACCCATGATGCAACTCAATGGGGCAGTTTATCCAGCTACATGTCCAGTCCCCAGAGTCACTGCTGCCTTGCAGGATGAACAGACATGTAGACGTCCTCCTGCAGACTGCAGGAGGAAGCAGCTGCTGCAGGAGAAGCTCCGGTCTGCTTCATTAAACACAGTCAGCCATGTTTAATTTCCTCAGCAGGGTTTATTGACTCTCTCTCTGCAGCGTCGCACAGCTTCTGTCCTCTGATTGGTGAAAGCTGCAGCAGAGTGATTTGATTTGAGGTTTCCTGCAGAGTCCTGGTCAAATGTTCTGTTCTGATGTGTGGAATCAGTTTTCCATCTCAAGTTCGACAGAAGTGAGACTTTAATCCTCAGAGAGGCTGATGAAGCTCCGTTCGTCTCTTCAGATCTGCAGCTTCACTTCAGCTCGATGTAATTTAAAGAAACTGAACAACTTAGTTTGAACGTGTTCAACCTGCAGAAGTTCCCTTACTTTCCTTCTTTCACCTCCTACTTACCTCGCAGCCTCCCTTCCTTATCTCATTCCTACCTCCTTCACGTGCCCACTTCCTTCCTCGTTTCCCTTCATGTCTTCCTCCTTCCTTCTCTCTTTCCTTTCTATCCCTTTATCTTCCTGCTTTCCTCTCTCCACCTTAACCTCTTTCCCAGTTTCACGCTTTTCACTTAAACATAGAACTCAAGCGATTTTCTCATCAGTAAATGAACATTATAAACACCCAGGAAGTGTTTTCTTCCTCTCTGCAGTCTGAAACCAAACTCTTAACGTTCAGTCAATAAGACGCTGACAGAATCGTTAATATCTGCGACCATTTCTGCCTCCTTTTCCATGAAAAACAATCTCATCACGACTTTGTAAAGAAGTGCGGCAGCTAAAGGTGAAATTTAATTGAACAAAGCAGCCGCTGTCCATTTCTTAATGCAGCAGCGGCGTGCCAGCAGCTCCAAACACAGAGTCCATTTCTTAAATCAAGGTTTCCACGCCAAGATTTATACCGTCAGAGTCCATTTCCTGATGGAGCTGCAGATCCCAGCCAGCGAGGCCTCCAGGACGTTTACTTGGACCTGCTGCAGAGCAGAACTGGTCCCACAGTGTCATCATACAGCACGTGTTATTAATGTGTTACTACTAACTTATCAGGAGATCACTGATGGTTGTCATGTCTCTTTTGTTCCTACAGATCCTGGATCCGGCTCAGGAGACGGAGACGGTGAGTGTTTTTTGTTTGGTTTTCCTCTCCGGGGCAATTTAAAGATTTCATTTCCTGCTGCAGTTCTGCTGAATGTCAGACACAAGCGAGCGGTGCAGAACCGGGTCACTGCTGAGGCCTGAACACGGCCGAGCGGAGCGTTCGAGGATCGTGTTGTTTCTGGTAAAGCTTCAGTCTCTGAAGAACAGATTGATATTTTCTGTCGAGCTGATAAATTTGGCAACAGAGACATTTTGCGACCATCTGTCAGCGCCGACCACAGTGTTTGTTGTTTAATATGGCTGCTGGGGGGGTTTAATTGGAGGGGCTCCCCGGAGAGACGGTGTCTCCACCATCTGCATGTGGAGGGGGGCTTTGGGCCGGTGTTCCCCCTCAGGCGACCTGCAGAGAGAGATGATTAAACCGGACCGTCTCTTTGTTTGTCTGTCAGCCTGCGATCATGTAAACACCTGTAGAATCATCCAACCAGCACGGTTTCTGCTGAGAGAGGAAAGAGATCATGTGACGCAGATTCTTACAGGTTTAAACTGATTGGAAGTTAAAAAACAGAATAATTAGAGCGTTGAGTCAGAGACTCTTCTGTCCCATCATGACGACGTCATTATGATCTTATGTGGCTTCATGTGAGCCTTTTATTGATATATTCATAAACTCTAGTTATTGATAATTATTAATAATGTGCTATAGATCAAATGTGTCGTCTCAAATAAAGTATCCAACACGTCTACAGTCTTATTAAAACGCTTATGTTGATGCTTTAACCTGCAAGGAAGAAATAACGAGGTCCAACAGTGTGAAGCTGCTCTCAGTTAACCTTTTCAGTCGACATCTAATTAACCTTCTTCTGCCTCCATAATGTGTGTGTGTGTGTGTGTGTGTGTGTGTGTGTGTCCTCGTGGTTTGGATAATTTGTTCATGTGTTTCCTGTCAGTTGCGTCAGCACTGAAACATGGATTTAATCAAAAAAGGAAAAAACAGCCTTTGGTTGATTTTGAGCTTCACTGAGAACGTGACGTCTGCACCGGATCAGAACTGAAACGGCGTTCAGGAGGCAGCGCGACACCATTCGCTCACACACGTCTCGTTCTGATTGGACTAAAGCCGCTCATGAGATGTTAGCATAAAAAATAAAGAAGAATTCAGCTCCACAGAGCTTCAGGTCCTGCTGCTGGGACATGAAACCAAAAGAACTCCAGCGGAGTCAGAAGTCGTGTCGTCGCTCTGCTGGAAGCTCTAAGCTTCATGCAAAACCTGGAAAAATATCAATATTTGACACCAGAGGGTATAAATATTAAATTAAAACAAGAGTTGAGTAAAGAACTGCAGCTAAGTTAATGTTTCGTTGTGTTATTAATAATAAAGTTTATACAGAAGATTCATCAAAATAGCCTCACGTCAGGGCTGCAGAGTTGAAGCACTTTCTTTAATTGACAGTCGAGCGCCTCAACACTGGATTAATCATTAATAAGTTGGAGGTTTTCCCATCAGACAACAGTTTACTTGAATAATAAATATATTTATCACGCTGATGTTTGTTCAGCTGCTCGATGTTCTGATCAGTTTGGTTTTCCTTCGTCAGTGGAGACAGTCGTCCGTCTGTCTGTACGTCAGTAACATCGATCACTGCAACAACTTATTTTATATCTCCATCGATTCAGCGACAGAAAGCTTCTCAGCTCTCTTACCTGCCTTTCCCCTCATCGGCCCTCCACTCGCCCCCTGACCAATAAGTCACCTGTCAGTTTTGCTAAATGAACCCTGATTATGAGAGTCATATTTTTAGACCCTGGATGACGTGGCGAGGCCGCTGCGGTTGGTCTGTTGGTGTGAAGCAGCAGCAGCTTCCTGCTGTCAGCAGAGTCCAACACAAACAAAGAGCCTCTCTGCTGCAGAGCGCCGGCGATCGATCGGCAGCCTCCGAGCCCCGGCTGAGCTCTCCATGTTCAATACATCCACACACAGCAGGCCAATCTGTCAGCCTGCAGGCACGCACACACACACACACACACACACACACGCAGTATCCATCCTTTCAAGTCGCATCTTTCTAACAATAACAGAGAGGGAATCTGCTCCAGAGTGAGACCTCTTCATTCTGAGTTCCAGTTTAACTTCCAGAAGTTAAAGTGCTGCCTTCTTCTCTGAAGACGCTCCTGCGAGGCAGATCTCAGATCAGCTGCAGCGTCACCACCGTCCCCTCCACCTCCCACTCGATGTCAGGATGATTTGTTGGACTCGGACAGATTAAACATGAGAACACATGAAAGAGGAAACGCAGACGTAGGAGGATGTTTAACGATCTGGATCATGTTAGGAAATGAAATAAAACAGAACAATGTGGACTCACACCAACTGAAATACTGTGATTTGCTGATGATGCACCGTACAGATAATCATCATAGCAACACTGCAACCAACACACATTAATATCAACATCTAATTACCTGATGAAACACAGGTGAGCAGGAAGTAAGGCAGGAAAAAGACAAAGACAGGAAGTGTAAAACAAACATGACATGTCAGGATGAACCCTTCAAAATAAAACAGGAAACATCTAAACTGACAATGAAAACCATGGAAGACTCAGTGACCCAGCAGCTGGTTTCCTGTTTTATTTTGTAGGGTTCATCCTGATGTGTCATGTTTGTTTTACACTTCCTGTCTTTGTCTCTTTCCTAATCTTATTTCCTGTTCTCCTGTGTTTTATCAGTTTATTTGTTATTGGATATTATATGCAGCATATTTGTACAGTCATCTTCCCCTCGGTACGATCAACAGTTCGCCCCCTGTACGATCATGAGCTTTTCTTCTACACTGTCCTGTTTTTATATTTAATATCTCTCCTGGGAAAGTGAACGCCTCGTGCAGCTGCTGAGGTTCGAGCTTGTGTTCAAGTCCTCCGTGTAGTTTTTGCTGCATGAATTCAATTTTATCGTAATCAAAAAACTTTAAGAAGTTCTTCAGTCGTCTGTGAAGGTGAAAAGATTTCTAACGTTACAGTGTGAGAAAGTGTTTGAGATTTGTTTTTCATCTACGAGTGACTTTTGTTTCTTTCCCTCTTTTTCCTTTACTTGTCTCTCCTCGTCTCTCCCTTCTCTCCTTTCTGTTTCCTCTCTGCTCTCGTCTTTGTTTTGCTGCTCTGTCCTTCCTGCTGTAAGTATTCGTGACTGGATGTTTGCTTGTTGAGACTGTTTTGTTCTCACGCTGCTGCCTGAGTCATTAAAACGGAGGTTTTAAGTCTGAACGCGGGTTTTAACGACCGCAGGTGTACGTTTCTGCGGGATGGTTGTTAGACTTCCTGTCATTTGCTGTGGATTAATTTCCCTCCTCTTGATCGCGCTGAGCTTCTCCTCTATCACATTACACGAGAGCGGCGGATGAATCATGAGAACGGCTCCCTCGATGAAAGGCGGCCATGAATAATCCCTGCGGCTCTTTGATATTTGATGTTCCGGTTGTTACCGCCTCGTCTGATCTCAGCTCGCTCTCTGCTGGAAAATGGACGCCGTCATGCGAGATGGCATTAAACGCATCCCCTGTAATGACAATAATAACAATAATAATAATAATAATAATATCATGAGATGATAATGCGTGGCTCTGTTTCCCATTTGGCCGATAAGCTCCAGGAGCCTCTTCACACACTCAGCTGTGTCTGATGGGAAAGTGTGCGAGCCGTGTCGTGTGTGTTGATGCTGGTAACGGTGTCATCAGCGTTAATGGCGCGGCGACGGCGGCGGCGGCGGCGTTCAAAGGAACAGAAACTGATGTGAGCCGGAGGTTGTTCCTGCCAAATGAAATCAAGTCGCTGTTCTGGAACAAAGTGCAATAATAATAATAATAATAATAAAAATCTGATTATGTTGTTCGAGGATGAAAAATAAGAACAGAGGAAAGTTCCACGGTTGGCAAAGCGAGACGGAGAGAGGAGATTAAAAAAGAGGTTTTAAACGTTGGAGTCGTGACAGAAACATGAAGGTGGCAGACGAACAGACTCTCTGTCTGCCGTCGTTTCACTTCTTTACATTTCATCAGAATTACAAACAATGTTTTTATTCCTCTCTGTGTCGATGTCGCTGTTCCACAGATGATGAAGGTTCAGGCTCCGACGTCGGGAAGAAGTTCACAAAGTGCAGCACCTGTAAATACGGAGCCGAGTGTGACGAGGACTCGGAGGACGTCTGGTGAGTGTCTGACCTGCAGAGGTGGAATATAACTCAGTACATGTTACTGTGCTCAGGTACATGTTTCATACTTCTACTTCACTTCAGTGTCTCTGATGCAGCTCAGACAGAAATGTTGCACGTTTTACTCCACAACGTTTATCTGCTGACCGGAGTTATGAGTTAGTTTACAAGTGAAGACTTGTAGCTGCGATCAACAGTCACGACTCTTCACTGTCTGTCCAGAAACGTTTTCTGAGTGGGCACGTGGAAAAAAATGGACATTTCCTCCTTTTTTTAATCTAGTTTAATCTTTTACTGAGTCAGAATCAGTTGATTTCTTCGTGATGAAGTGAAATCCTCCTCCTGTCACTGACTGAACCCTGGTAATTCTTCTCTGACTCTCGGGATCGAACACATTGATCCGAGGCTCAGTTCTGATTCTGTTCTGTAAATAGTTTTCTGTTAATAATAAATGAGGCAACTTCTGTTGAAAAAATGCCTTTTTAACCACGTTAGATCACATCCAGTCACACGGAGCTCTTATTCAACAACATACAGTGAAGAAATGACAACAGATCATTTCTTTGTATTTGTTCTGTTACACTCAGTGTTTCGTGCTCTGATGTCAACTTGTTCAAACATCACATCTTCTACCAGACAACATTTAGTACAAAGTCTCTTTGAAACATGTTCTGTCAGACTTTAGAGAAAGTGTCGTCTTAATCAGACGAGATTCAGAAGCGCTCCAGACTTCTGATGTTTGGAACGAGGAAGATTATTTCATCGTCTGTTCGACTGAATGGATTTAAAACATTAATCCTGCTCTGAGTTTTGTCTTCTGTCTCAGAAAAGGTCTTTGAAATGTATTAAAATTATCTCTTCATGTGCAGACACTCATCCTGCGGTGGATTAATGAACTGTGTCTTCATTTAGAAGTCTGTAAATGTGCTTCAGCTAATGATTCAGCGCCGGGCTGCGCTCCGCAGACAGAACATTATTCTGCCGGCCAGAATGGGTCCTGACACGCTGCCTCCTCTCCTCAGGTGCATCTGTAACATCGACTGCAGTGGTCACAACGAGAACCCCGTGTGCGCCACCGACGGGAACTCCTACAACAACCCCTGCCTGGTCCGAGAGGCGTCGTGCATGAAGCAGGAGCAGATCGACGTCAAACACCTGGGCAGGTGCCCCGGTAAGACCAGAACCTGATAAAGCATGTGACGGTTTTTTATCATCTGATCCTCCTGAATACAGAATGACACTGAAATACATAAATAGGATGATGGTGAACACAACAGGTGTGAGAGGCCGTCAGTTCTCGTCAGGAGCGACTTCATGACTGGAGCTACATTATCAGAACCAACAGATCCGTGTGGGACACATTGATCCACATTTGGTGCTGCAGTGAGTGTTTGTGTCACCAGGACTGTGATGAAGGAACAGCAGTGTGGCTCAGAGGAAGAGGAAGAGGAGGAGGAGGAGGATCTGTCAGATACAGCCGCTGTCGGCTTCACTGTGTGTGTGTGTGTGTGTGTGTGTGTGTGTGTGTGTGTGTGTGTTGGCCCGGCCCGCTCTGCAAAGTGTCGGTACCTGTGTGTCTGCAGTCTGTTCAGCTCTCGGTCGTCACGCTGCTCGATGACGTGCATGAGCGACCGGCCGGAGGGTTGCAGCTTCGTGGCGGCCGGCAGGAAGCGCCGTGTGACACTCTGACGCCAACATGTCGTTCAGCCAGTGAGGAGGAGCGCTGGATTTACGGATGTTCAGGAGAAAGACGGGGGGTGTTTGGTGAGCAGGGAGGCTGAACACGACGAGGAGAACGTGGATGTGTGTTTCATGCTGAGCAGGCTGAAAAATGAGGCGTTCAGTGTCACGTGAGATTTGTAGGTTGTTGTCGTCAGTGTTTAGTTTTGTTCTCACTCGTTCCACCTGAGGTTCTCGTACCGTCTCTGAGTTCTGAGTGTGGCGGCCGTCTGAACCTGTAGCACCTGGAGACGCTGCACACTGAGGCTGTTATCGTGTTACTGAGAGAAAATGATGAGATTCTGTAAACATTTTGATTCAGTTTAGCAGCACTGAGCGGCTCACGGTGCCGACCCGCGACCCGGCCCAGAGTGTGTGTGAGACGGATGAATCGGGCCGCTGATGCCTCCATCACAGCTTTATTGAATCCAAATTGGAGAATCCCATCAGCCGGGCCTGGTGAGCTTCAGAGGACGGCCGCCGTGACCTCTGTGGATTTATGGAAGAGGCCCGATCATCGCCGATAAACTGACCCGTTAATAAAAAGCGTTTTATGGACCCGGAGAGACTCGAGAGGTTCTTGAGTCCAGACTGAGACGCTCACTGATCCTGGGTCAGTCGGTCCGCTCAGACGAGACCAGAACAAACGTTTCTGGTCTCGATCATTCCTTTATTTCTCTCCTTTCTTTATTTCTCTCCTTCCTTTATTTCTCTCCTTCCTTTATTTCTCTCCTTCCTTCCTCTTTGTTCCTTTTCATGCTCTTTGTTTCTTTGTTTTCTTCCTTCTTTACTTTAGTATTTCTTTCTTTCTGTCTTTGTTTCTTCTTCCTCTGTATTTGTCAGTTTATTTCTTTGTCGGTTCTTTTTAGCTCTTTGTCTTTTATTTATCTTTCTTTTTCCTCAGGTTTTAATGTCTGTTCGTTCCTTCTGTTTACGTACTTCCTCCTGTCGTCCGTTTAGATTTCTTTCTGTCTTTCTTTCATTATTTCTTTAGTTTTTCTCTTCTTGCTCTCTTTCTTCTGTCCTTGTCTCTTCATTGCTTCCTTCTTTTTCTTTTCCTTTCCTTGTGTTCCATCCTTTTCTGTCCCTCCTCCTTCCTTTTTTTGTAATTCCTTATCTTCTGTCCTATTTTCCCAGTCTTTTCCTCGTAGTTTTCTTCTTTCTCTTTATTTGTTTTTCTGTCTCTCTTCTCAACTCTTCTTCTCTTCTTTCCTCCAGGTTTCACTTTCATCATTGCTTCCTGTGTTTCCTTCATCCTTCCTTTTTTCTTTCCTTATTATTTCCTCTTCCGCTTCCTTCTTTGTTGTAAATGGTTTCTTTCTTTCTTTCTTTCTTTTGTTTCTTTTCTTTGTTTGTTTGTTTCTTTTCTGTTTGTTTCTTTCTTTCTTCCTTTCCTTTCATCTAATTCTTCTCTTTTTGACCTTCCTCCTCTCTCTTTTCCTTCTCGTCTCTTCAGTTTGTCTTCCTTTTCTTTATCTTCCTCGCTCCTCCTCTGTTTGTTCTCTCACACCTCCGTCCATCCTGTTTTCCTTCTCTTTATATCCGTCTGTCTTGTTTCTTTCCGTCCTTGACGTTCAGTGTCAGCAGACGTCCGTCCTTCGCTCTCTCCTCTGTCAGACCTCCGTCTCTCTCAGTTCAAACTCTCTGAATCACAGATTTTTTCTCCTGCGCTGTTTAATTCCTCCTCTTTTGGATGGTATTGTGTTGGAGGACGAGATCATTATTCCACATTAACTTGCTGATGTAGTAAAACGCAGGATTGATGTTGTTTCACCCTCAGTGAGCACTGCTGACTGCACAGCTGTGACCGTTTCATCTCAACCATAAATCAGCCTCGTTACTGAAGCCGTGTCAGACAAATGAATGTGTCTAATCACCAGTGTTTTCAATTAACCCACAAACCAACCGTGCAGTTTGTTTCCTTTGGAGCCGAGCGTTGTTTCCACCAGACATTAATCCACACCTCGCTCGGTTTCATCCGACGCAACAGGAAGTATTCGGTCCGGACTCACTGCAGGTTCACAGATCTGTGGTGGTGTCGAGTCCACAGCGACTGATGAAGTGATGGAGGAGTGAAGGAGCTGTCAGTGTACAGTAGAGCTGCTCTACTGCGTTTCCTTACATCCATCACTGATGATTATTGATCAGAAATCTCACTGAGTCGAGACAGCTGGAATTCTTTCCAAGCACATGATGTAAAACACGTCAGGAGCAAGGGCTGCTGGGAAAGATCGGTGCTGAGGGACGAACGCAGAGAGAATTTAGTAAGTAAGAGAGTAATGAGATGTAATGTAATGATGATGGAGGGAACTGTCCCACCTCGCTCACTCGCCAAAGACTGACAGACCTGAGAAACAAACCCTTCAGCTCAGCTGTTAGCCAGAATGCTAACGCTATGTTAGCAAGACTCAAAGTAAATAATACTGCATACGGTCGACAGACAGATATGATACTTACATCATGTTGAACAACAGGACAAGCTAGCTGAGCAGCTACGTCACCATCCACTAACAGTCAAAGTGTTCAGAACACGAGAGTTCGTCTGCAGCCTCCAGTTAAAGAGTGAAATGTTCGATTGCGTGATCACGACCTGGTAACTCCTCAGATCAGATAACGATCTGCTCATTAGCCTGCATGTCAGCGTGCTCGTTGTAAATCATTGCAGAATATTCTGTGAACTGAGACGTCCATCAGTAAGATCTCTCCGACATGAGACGACACTTCTGCAGAGTTTCTTGAGGTTTGATTTCAGGCCTGTTATGTAACTTCTTCTTCTTCTTCTTCTTCTTCTTCTTCTTCTTCTTCTTCTTCTTCTTCTTCTTCTTCTTCTTCTTCTTCTTCGTGTTGTCGTTGATGGAAGTGTATCTCACGTCCAGAGCTTCAGGGACATAAATTACTGGAAAGTTTGGACATGCTGCCAAAACTTTTTCTCGTCTTGGGACGAAACCAAACACATGCAAATAGTTTGCAGATTGTCGCAGATCTGTTTGTGTTAAATATCTGTGAGAGCTGATTTCTTCTGATCTGTGGCTGTCAGACTCTTCTGAGGAGGAGGGAGGTGTTAGATACAAACCTCATTTGCAGTCACAGTTTGCTGTCTGATGTTTTTGAGAGTCTGTGCCAACACCCAGAGCTCCTCCCGACTCCGTACATCCTCCCGAGTATCTTCTAAGATCTGATTTATGTTGATAGACTCACCTTGAATCACAATGTGTCGTCTCACTGCAGACACACTCTGAGCTCCGTCTCTGTGGGTGTTGGCAGGAGATGTTGACCTGGCAGGATTCATGGATTTCTTGTCAGTGGTTATGGCTTTAAGGTGGCTGGTGACCAAGCGTCTGATTGGCTCAGGGAGGTGGTGGGTTGTGGGGGCACGGGGGGGTCCAGCACCCTGAGGTGAGGAGCACCTGCCCTCTCTCATGATCTGCTGTCTCCTCGAGGCGTCCGGCCAAAGCTTTGATTCACCGAACACCAGAAACCAGATTCACGGGTCTGATTCTTGTCATGGTGAATGAACCCAGTCGATTGTGTTCTCGCTGCTCTTTCTCTCCGTCTGTTGGTCAGTTTGCAGTCGTCTTTGATCCGTCACTTTTATTGAATATCGTATCAGCTGATGTGTTGTTATCAACCAACATGGTGAACACAACCACCTTCCTCCTCCTGACAGAAGGCAGCTAATGGTGATGTTCTGTACCTGTCCACTGCTCCCATCGTGATGTCATCAGGGAGGAGGAGTTAAGGAGCGACGTCGAGGAGCAACAATGTAAGATTTGTGGCGTTCGGCACCGACAACATCAGGAGCAATCTCTGCTCCTATTGGTCGACGTCCCCAGCAGAGATATCGCCGTCTGTGGACTGATGTCATGTAATCTGACGGCGGCTTGATCGAGGTTTAATCTCATATCTGCTGTCGTGAAATAAATCGCTGCTCGGCTTGTTTTTCTCACCACAAACAAAACCGCAGCAGCATCTCAGTTCAGAGACGAAGCGACGCCTCGTTCACCACCAACACGTTGATTCCCGCAGAATGTTCTCTGTTCTGTATCGTCTGACAACACAAAGAGGGGAGGACGGAGGGAGGGAGGGAGCGAGGGAGGGAGGGAGGAAGGGAGGGAGGGAGGAAGAGTGAGAGACAGGAGACTGGGTATGGACGGGGGAGGAGGGGGGAGAGACAGAGAAGGAGAGAGTTTATCAATATTTCTTCAGGAATGATGAAGCATTAAAAATGGATGAGTGTGTGTTTGTGCATGGCTATCAGTGTGTGTGTGTGTGTGTGTGTGTGTGTGTGTGTGTGTGTGTGTGTGTGTGCGCTCTCTGTTTAACATTCCCAGCAGCCTCTCCTCCTGCAGACAGCGTGAAGACGTGAAGACAGAAAAATAACCACGACAACACACCAAACCTGCCGCTCTGCTCTCTGTGCTGTTTTATACCATCACACACACACACACACACACACACACACACACACACACACAGTGCGGTTCAGAGTGACCCTTCACTAACTCGACTCTGACAATCAGAGCGAGACTCAGACATAAAGAGTGAACATCCTCCACTTCCTTTAGTTTGTCCTGATGAGTAAAAAACACACACACACACTGCACATACACACACATACACACACACAGAAGCTAATACCTTCCACAGACACCAGGATGAGTAACTGTAACTTCCCTCTGTGTCGTCCACAGCTGATAAAGAGAAACTGGGGAAGAAAGACGACAGCAGTCCTTTCAA
The DNA here is from genome assembly GCA_030272975.1 of Sparidentex hasta. Taxonomy (NCBI): domain Eukaryota; kingdom Metazoa; phylum Chordata; class Actinopteri; order Spariformes; family Sparidae; genus Sparidentex; species Sparidentex hasta. The sequence goes on along the minus strand of JARJLU010018335.1, from coordinate 38,923 downwards.
AGTAAACGTCTTAGGTAAGGAAGCTGTGAGGCTGAGTCTTAATTTGAAACTTTTGTATATGTGTATCTCACAGCTGAGTGTCTAGACAGGAGATGGAGACCTGTGACAAAGTGTTTATTTGCATATAGATCTGAAACATTAGATCGGATCGCGAGTGTCGGGTCGCTGAGGACGGATGGTACCAGGGCTGAACAGAACCAGCTCCCAGAAGACTTTGTGTTATTTGAACTTATGTAACCACGCTGTGACGCCTTTAATGCAGGTGATGGTTAAACTTCCTGTGGCCTGTGAGCAGCCTGCTAACCTGCGTCTGACCCTTGTGAGGAGCCGTAGCTGCAGGATGAAAACACAACGCAGATCTGGTTAATGTGCAGAAACGTCCTCTCAGGGGAAACAGAGCATCAAACTTCTCACCGCCCTGAGTCTGTGTACTCTAATCCTGAGCGCCACGTGACGCTGTAATTTCTCATCAGTAAACACTCGGAGATTATCGGAGCAGAACGAGGAGGTTCTGCAGCGTTAGTCACCGAGCGAGCGTCGAGTCTGGAGATCAAACAGGAGATGAAACAGAATCCGCAGGGTTTTATTATCTGCAGCTCGCTCTGCGCGCTGGTTTCAGCCACTAACTCATCTCGGGGGAGAGATTCCTCCACGGCTCCGTCACTTCCTTCACTCGGTGTTTTAACTCGGACGACAGGAGGATCAGATTAAACCGCTGCACTGTTCACATCACAACCAGCTGATGATTTGAGACGCAAGAGCCGACAGAAAGGCTGCGTTCAGAGCCGGAGCGTTCACGTCCGTTTATCTGAACTCTGCAGTGTGTCCGGTCTGGACCAGGTGATGATGAAGACCGTCATCAAGTAAAATCACTCAGGACACGTCCTCCGTCAGGACACGTCTTCCGTCAGGACACGTCCTCCGTCAGGACACGTCTTCCGTCAGGACACGTCCTCCGTCAGGACACGTCCTCCGTCAGGACACGTCCTCCGTCAGGACACGTCTTCCGTCAGGACACGTCCTCCGTCAGGACACGTCTTCTGTCAGGACACGTCCTCCGTCAGGACACGTCTTCCGTCAGGACACGTCCTCCGTCAGGACACGTCTTCTGTCAGGACACGTCCTCCGTCAGGACCTGTCCTCCGTCAGGACCTGTCCTCCGTCAGGACACGTCTTCTGTCAGGACACGTCCTCCGTCAGGACACGTCCTCCGTCAGGACACGTCTTCTGTCAGGACACGTCCTCCGTCAGGACACGTCTTCTGTCAGGACCTGTCCTCCGTCAGGACACGTCTTCTGTCAGGACACGTCCTCCGTCAGGACACGTCCTCCATCAGGACCTGTCCTCCGTCAGGACACGTCTTCTGTCAGGACCTGTCCTCCGTCAGGACCTGTCCTCCGTCAGGACACGTCTTCTGTCAGGACCTGTCCTCCGTCAGGACACGTCTTCTGTCAGGACACGTCCTCTGTCAGGACCTGTCCTCCGTCAGGACCTGTCCTCCGTCAGGACACGTCTTCTGTCAGGACCTGTCCTCCGTCAGGACACGTCCTCCGTCAGGACACGTCTTCTGTCAGGACCTGTCCTCCGTCAGGACACGTCTTCTGTCAGGACACGTCCTCCGTCAGGACACGTCCTCCATCAGGACCTGTCCTCCGTCAGGACACGTCTTCTGTCAGGACCTGTCCTCCGTCAGGACCTGTCCTCCGTCAGGACACGTCTTCTGTCAGGACCTGTCCTCCGTCAGGACACGTCTTCTGTCAGGACACGTCCTCCGTCAGGACACGTCCTCCATCAGGACCTGTCCTCCGTCAGGACACGTCTTCTGTCAGGACCTGTCCTCCGTCAGGACCTGTCCTCCGTCAGGACACGTCTTCTGTCAGGACCTGTCCTCCGTCAGGACACGTCTTCTGTCAGGACACGTCCTCCGTCAGGACACGTCCTCCATCAGGACCTGTCCTCCGTCAGGACACGTCTTCTGTCAGGACCTGTCCTCCGTCAGGACACGTCCTCTGTCAGGACACGTCTTCCGTCAGGACACGTCTTCTGTCAGGACACGTCCTCTGTCAGGACACGTCTTCTGTCAGGACCTGTCCTCCGTCAGGACCTGTCCTCCGTCAGGACACGTCTTCTGTCAGGACCTGTCCTCCGTCAGGACCTGTCCTCCGTCAGGACACGTCTTCTGTCAGGACACGTCCTCTGTCAGGACCTGTCCTCCGTCAGGACCTGTCCTCCGTCAGGACACGTCTTCTGTCAGGACCTGTCCTCCGTCACGTCCTCTGTAATAATGAATAAAAGCACACTGTGTCGTTTTCTTCAAGGTTTCCAAAGAGCTGCTCAAAGTGCTGAACTCAGTCTGAGGAGCGGATGGATGCTCTCAGCTGTTAACTCTCCTCCACCAGGCTTTATGTTTCCAGGCTTCATGCTAAGCTAACCAGCTGTTTGCTCAGTTTACCAGCAGTGTTAGTTTCACCTTCCTGCTCGTAGAAAACCTGTTAGCCTGGTGAAGGTTGATTCCTGGCAGCCTCCGTCCCGCCATCGCTTCAAAGACTACACAGTTAGCTTAGCATTAGCCTGCAGCCTGTTCTCCTGTGTGACCATCAGCTGACTGGTTCACAGATGTTCGGTTCACTTTCTTTTTCAGAAATCTTTATTGATTTGTTTAGAAGCAGTTTATGATTATTTGAACTTGTCCGACTCTCAACTGCTAAAAAGCCGCTCAGATAAAGTCGAGCTGTTTCAGAGAAGATTTGGATTTTTACAAATGAAACAACCAGTTAATCCTGCAACAGTTCAGAGTTTATAAGTTATCAAATCATTTCAGGACGTTTAATGTTTGTGTTTATATCATTGTACATTTCATGATTTATTATTCTCTTAGAAATGTTGAGCACTTTGGATCTAGGTCACATGAAACTGATCTAAATTAAAATCACCTGCATGAGAGACGTCTGAGTTATTAACAGGACGCCTCAGACAGCAAACAAGATTAATTATGAAGAAAGAAAAGCTTTCAGTGAAAGTAATTCATGGGACAGAAGAATATTGGTGCATTGAGTCAGAAAAGAATCTGATTTGATGCTGATTTTTAGCTCATTATTCACCACAAAATGAAATAATTAACATTTCTGCTAAAAGTCTTGTCTGGAAGACGGTTTTTACAAAACATGCTCGCTGCTCGTGAGGCGTTCAAATGTTGTTTTAAAACCTTTAATCTGTCGTCAGCTTTGTTAACGAGCCGGAGATGCTGCTGGATTCTTCATCAGTTTGCAGCTCGCTGAAGATTTCTGAGTCACATTTTAAAAATCCGTCCTTGAGGGTGGAGAAAAAAAGGAAAACAGTTAAATATGGGCTCTCGAGAAAATGATGGTTATTAATGTTTTCCCCTGTCGGAGCTCATCTCGTGTTGGAAAGATTCCCGGGATGTTCAGAACGACACGTTTGTTGAATCTGTAATTACAACATCAGTTATTCAGCGGTGAAGGTATCAAGCGAGCACAGGTAGTGATTATCCTCCTCCTGCTGTAAAGAACAGGACCGCGAGTTAAAGCTCCGGTTTCCATAGTGACGGCGCTCAGACGATGCTCAGATGAAAACTGAATAAATCCAGTTTGTTTTTAGAAGACTGGGTCTGTTCTGCATGACCTCTGTGAGGCTGATGATACTGACCGTTCAGCAGCTTTGACTGAACGTCGCGTCTTGTTTTATTCTGCAGGCTTGTAAATCTCACAGACGTCCTGTTTGTTTGTTTGTTTGTTTGTTTGTTTGTTTGTTTTTGTGTGTGTGTGTTGTTGGGTGGTGTGTGTTAATGAGCAGCACAGAGCTTTTGTCTCTTTCTGTCTGTGTGAGTTTGTGTTTGAGTTTTATTTCTTTTACTGCAAATGAATTTTTGGTCACGAATATCGTTATCTTTGTTTAAGTCTTGATTTCACCAGACACCAGTCGGCCTGTAATTATTATTATTAATTTAGTTATTTGGCCTCCAGCCGATCATCGTCTCATGATGTTTGTTTGTGTGTTTGTGTTTTTTTCCTTCGACCCGTTCAGAAACCACGGGTCTGGACCACGGCGACGGTTTCTACGCGGGGATGCCGATCCCCTGCGCCGACAGCTACGCCGGCTTCTGTGTTCACGGGAAGTGTGAGATCAAATACAACATGGCCACCTGCAGGTGTGTGACGCACCCGAGCTGCTGCTAATGATGCTGATGTCAGGAGTGCAGCGACCTGCAGAGACGGGGTGTTAAACCAGTGTGTGTGTGTGTGTGTGTGTGTGTGTCAGGTGTGATGCCGGCTATAAAGGCGCTCAGTGTGAGGAGCCTCAGGACTTCAACATCCTCTACGTGGTTCCCAGCGGACAGAAGCTTCACTACGTCCTCATCGCCGCCATCATCGGCGCCGTGCAGATCGCCATCATCGTTGCCGTGGTGATGTGCATCACAAGGTGAGGCAGCGTCCAGTTAAAAACAAACAGACTGTACAGGTAATTTAAAAAGGATTTAAAGGGTAAAAGACTTTGTTCTGAGAGAGCGCAGACACAGACAGGCGCGTTTCCTCCAGCTGAAGTTCAGATGCTCGTGTGGAAACAGACTCTGGTAGAAGAAGAAGAAGCACTGATTCTACTTCTTTACTCCAGTAAAAGCAATTATCATTAGTTAATTAAGAGAGAAGTTAGTGAAAATGTATTTAAACGTCAGGTGAAACACAGAAACAGGAGTTTAATCCCTCTGAGACGATAAAAAGACGGGTTGATTTTAATCCACCTGTGGAGGAAACAAATCACCTGATGATCCTCTGATGCTTCATGTGAAACATGTGCAGCAGACGTAAAGATAATCAGCAGCCGCGTTATAAGTGAGTTGTTCAGGCACATTCTGCTGTTACTTGAATGGTTTTTGTGTCTGCTGGACAAAATAAAGTGACAACACGCCGCCTGTGAGCGCAGCCTCGTTGTTGCTCCGTCACACAGGAGGTGTAGGTGTGATGTCTGTCAGGACGGAGCTGCCGGTGACAGTTGAGGCTTAAAGCTGAGGAGAATTAAACCGGATTTGATTTGGCCTCGTTTCTCTGCTCGGAGGCAGCCGGCAGACTTTCCTCCGTCACCCTGAGGAGTAAATAAACCTCCCGTCTCTCTGGCAGCTGACAGTGAAACGAGCTTCTCTTTTCATTCATACGTTCATAATTCATCTGCTAATAAACGTGGATGTTCTGCTCCACCTACATGTCACTACTGAGAAGCATCCATCAACCTCAGGAAGTATTCCTCAGCACACAGCGGCGTGAGCTCGCCTCACCGCACATTTTAGGATACGTTCACCTCGTTATCTCCTCCCACCACGCTGATGGAGAGTCAGGTGGAGTTTCATCGTCCACAGAACATTTCTTCTGCTAAACAACTGCAGAAGAAGGAGAAAAGCTCCATTAAAACGTTGCAGAATTAGTCGCCAGCGCTTCCTGTTTGCTTTGCAGCTGAGGATCTACAGACGACTCTCACTGCGCTGCTTCGATCCTGAAGAAAACTTAAAAACGTGATGTTTCTAAGGCAGGTTCTGTGGATTCAAAGAACCCTGCTTTGTTTGTGAGGAGAACAGATGTGGTAAATAAATCTCTCTCTCTCTCTCTGTGTCTTCAGGAAATGTCCGAAAAACAACAGGGGTCGCCGGCAAAAACAAAACCTGGGACACTTTTCCTCGGACACTAACTCCAGGATGGTATAGCCGCGACGGCCGCGGTTCTTTTTGATAAGTTTTTTCTTACGGCGTGGGAAGACCATTTTTTTAACGGTAGATGTTAACGGTATCCATTTTGTTTCTCTCTCTCCTGGGAAACCATTAAAAAAAGAAGAATGAGAATATTTATTTAAGGGGCCTTATTTTCCCTCCTGCTACAGTTTTTCTTTTTTCTTTTTTTTTTATGGACGGGAGATTTTTTTTGCGCATCGATTTTTCTGGATGGTGATTTTTCTTTTAAACAAAAAAGAAAAGAAAAAAACAAGAAGGAGGATCCGAATCGTCCGAACCCGCTGTCACTTTCCATCGTTACCATGTCTGCTGTCTTAATGACTTCACACTGCTTCCTTAGAGGTTTTGTTGAACGCTTTATGAAACTGGTTCCTTTGGTAAACTGGCTAACAGATTAACGTCCGCCCCGTCTGGAATGTGATATTTATTGGACATGATTATTTCTACGCCCCTCTCTGTTTGACGTGTTACTAATAATGTGCAGCTGATCACCAAATGCAGTTTGTTTTTCATTTGTAATGTTTCTGTAGGAGGTGAGTGGGCAGCCAGTGATATAGAAATGTTTACACTTATTCTTTTGGTATGAAAGTTCATGTAAAGACGTCACTGTGTTCAAACAAGCTAATAATTTATTATTATTATTATTATTGTTATAATGATTTTCCTTTCAAGTAGTTATTACTTCAAGTTTTTATGTTAACTTTTTATTTCAAACGTTTTCTAAAACTTCTAGTTCCTGTATATTCGCATGACTTGTGAAAACTGTGTACTGTGGTGTAGTTTAAACTTTTTAAAAGAAAAGCCGACGGCCTCGACGCCTCCTCCGTCTCAGAGCCGCTGACATCTGTGAAGCTGTGTTGATGACGGGAGGACGCCGAGCTGCAGGTTAGAGTCGCTGTCGTGAAGAAAAGAATGTGTAACGTTTGGAACTACGGTCGGTCGTCTGTCTTCACAGCGACGTTCTTCTAAAACCGCTCGTTGCTTCGTCGAGGAGCCGAGACGTGTTGATTTTAACGCTCAGACGCAGGAATGTTTTTGCATCTTCAGAGGATTGTAAAGGAAGTCGTGTCGGCTGTTTCGGGGGGTTTGAAGGACAGACAGCAAACGGACGTCAACTCTAAAAGACATTTTTTAAAGTACCGGGGGGAGAACGTCTCGGTTGCTCGTGGCTGTAATCAAGGTTTTTTGTCTTTGGATGTGAGAGAATAATAATGTCTTTTCATTTTTAATTTACTTGTTTTAGATTTTGCATTTGTTCCTCAGCGAGACGTTCCACACACAGATGATCCCTCACAACCAGAAACATGGAAACATAAGAAGAATCACTAAGAGTCCGTTTGCTCCTGGTGGCAGCATGCGGTCCGATCCAGGGTTCACACATGTGACTGCAGCTCACTTGTTCAAGTCTCTCTGCGTGTTCATATGATGACGTCTTAAACAGCGTTAAGCAGTGGTGACAGATGCTCTCATGCAAAACGTTCAGACATGAAACAAAAAAAAGCATTTAGTCGTCAGGATCGATCTTTTCTGTGGCATCCGATCGTGTTCCTGTGTTTAATGTAACGAAACCCGTTGATGTGTTTTATATCAAAGACGGTCACAAACTAAACCTTCTTACAAATCTGTGATCAGGAAACACGTCTACCGAAGTTAGCATGCTAACCAGCTAGCTCCTGATAGCACTCTGTAGCTCAGACACCAGCCTGTAGTTTCAGCTGGAGATGTGAAAGCAGCCAGTCAACAATATAAACTCACTAAATGTCAAGAAAGGAAATATTCTGATGCCTGTTTTCCCTCTGAACAGAAAAATACAAGTTTGAGTTCAAGTTTGTGTCTCTGACTGAACTCAGATCAGTTTAATCTCCTCGTCAAACTCACTTCATTCAAACTGGACAGAAACTGAATCAGAGTCACCAGAACAGTTCTGGTTTGTCTCCACAGTCTCCTCTGGTTCGGTCCAGATAAATCCCCAGTTCACAGTAACATGTGAAGATATTCTGTCCCTACACGCTGATGATGTCCAGTCATAGTCCTGTAAATCACCTCTGTACCGTGACCCGTCTTCAGACTGACCTCCGTCGCTCTCAGAGTCTGACTTCACCTCCAGTCTGCAGCAGTGTGCCATATTCAGTTCAGTTATGTTGTTCCCTTAAGCTAATCTTTGAAGCGGTATTAGAAACATCACCCTTTTCTTTCCGCCAGTTCTCAGGTCATCAACACAGGAGAGAACACAACCTGCATCAGACTTCGATCAAATTGATCCCCAGTAAAACAAAACTTCTCACTTCCCCCTCAGGGGCTCCATATGAGACTGTGAGGAACTTAAAGAGCATGAAGACGTTAATGATCAGTGAATTGGTTTGGGCCCGTTCACACCAGCATTATAACTGTGAAGGTTTGGACCAAAACTAATTAATTTCAATGAAATTGTCACATTGAGTGGATTAGCTGGTGACTCAATCTGCACTGACCTTTTGCTTGGAGCTCAGACACGCTTGAGTCACACTTACTACAAGTGATGTTGACAGTTCTGACCTTTAGCCAACCGGTCCAAAAGTGTGACGCTGCTACATTAGCTGTGTAGCATCATGTGGTTCTTTATAACCATGCTGGATATGTAACTGCACGATGGTACACACAGCTTTGTGATTATTGTGTTAACGTAGTGTTAGATTAATGACCAAGAGAGCTCACAAGCTACCCTGTCACCTTATGGCTGGCTAGTACTAGCATGTGTGCAGGTAGCTAACATGTTACCTGCTAGCTTAGTATCCACATTCACAGACAGTAACAACGAGCGTGTAACAGGCAGCCAGTCAAGCCTGTTGCACAACTGCTTGTGAGTAAATGGCCCAAGTGACAAACACCAGCATGAGTGTTGCTGCCTGATGCTGTGACAGCCATGAAGCTGAGTCCGCCTGCTCACATTTATGGTCCTTCGATGCCAGAATCACATCAACATTAAGACTTAATCAGTCTGACACTCAACACAATCACCAGAGTAACTGTTGAATGTACATTTCTACCACAGCTACGTAGAAATCTTACATTTCTTTAGGTTGCAAGTTTCTTTCTCTTGAGGTTCCTTTTTTTTATTTCATGATGTAACCGGGTGTGCTCAGCTCTGGTTAGGATCAGAAGAAGATCTTGTTTTGGCTTGAAAAACCTGGTTTTGTCACCACAAACATGGCTGGAGATCTCCTGATGTCTTGTCAAAAATATCTGGTTTTTATTTCTATAAAAGCAGCTGGAAATCTTGAGGCCTCCTTAAAAGTATACAGATGTTGAAACTGAGTCTTGAACAGTGGTCTCTGGCTTGGCAACCTTCTCGTCTAGCTGCAGCTCTCCTCCGGCTCACATGCCGACAATTTACTTTGGCAAGCTAACAAACTTTTAGCCCGTATATGTTAAAATCACTCCAAACTGAATGAATTACATAAAAACAGCCGATGAGCCACATGGGTCCGACGACAACATCTCCAAAGAGCAGTTTGCATTCACAGTGACTCGCTGTAGCGTTTGTTTTCAGCTACTTAGCTAATAGGACGACATAGCTCCACCGCTAACTGAGCTACCACCTGTTTGTCTTTCATTTGACAACGTTACATCAGAGGAAGAAGGATGTGGGTGCGTGACGTGATCATACAGTGAAAAAAAAAGGAAAAATAACTTCCTGAACGGATGAGAGATGTTCAGCTGGTAGAGCTCAGAGCTCAGACAAAAAGTTGCTGGCGCTCAGAAGAATCAATACGTGGAAACGGGTTCGTAAAGCTAAAAGTAATAAATACATAATATGTGACCTTAAGATCCCGTGTCAACACCAGATTACAGCTTCGGTACCTTTTTCTCGCTGTGTATCTGCAGAGGAAGTGAATCTGAGCGCGCTGGGATCCAGAATGTGAGTTCAGGGGAAAGTCTGTCTTCTCTGGATGTTTGTGATTTTAATTTTCTGTCAGAGGAGTTTTTCTTTTGTTGTTCTGTGTTCGTCTGCGTCTGCAGGTCGTAGGTAAACTCCCCTCTGTCCTCCGCTGAGCAGCGTGTTTCTACTTGTTGTCGACCATCGCAGCCGTGACTTCTCTAAATGTGACTAGAATGTGTTTGACATGTTAATATTCTGCATGTAGACTTTGAGAGGCTACTTTTGGTCTCTGCTGAAATAAAAAAAGGAAATGTTTTTTTAATGTACACAGAGTGCCGACGTGTGGTTTGTGTGAACTGTCTCCTGATTGTGTCTTCGTTCTGAGAGGATTCTCTCCGTCTGTTTCCTCCTCTGACACTCTCATGTCCCTCCTCAACACTTAAAGTCCTTCCAAATATTTAAACAATGTTCAAGTTTACTCGAGGTAGCTGCTTTTCCTTTAGCTCGGTTAGCTATAACTTGAAAATGAGAAAGGAAGTCAGCAGACGTGACTATACTTAACTTGAATAAAACCAAACGTTCCTGTACTCGTGAATGTGAGTTGATACAGATAGAATTCATCAGAGACGGGGGATGTTTGAAGGTGTGTTCACCAGCAGCAAGGCACATGTTCCACCTGGAAGGTGTCTGATCGTGTTCAGGTCAACTCTGAGTGAAGTCAGCACTCAGCAGAGATTCTGGTTCTGGTTCTGGTTCTCTGTCTCCTCTCTGTAACGTTATGTAACAGCTCCAGTCAGCAGAACAGAACAGAACCTGGAGGTCAGCTCCGGATTGCTGCTGCTGTCAGACTGATCAACAGGAGGGAAGAGAAATCACCAACAGTAATCTGTGATCTCTGCTCGTGTGTGTAAACGTCTCTGGATCAGAACAGAACCTGATGATTCCTCCAGGTGTTCTGGATCTGCACCGACTCTCTCGGATCCTGAAACTCAGATAACAGACTTTTCTTATTGGACGTTTTACAGTGTGTATAAAATCTCTGTCCTTGTGTTCAGTAGAATATAACTGAACTATCGAAGCTTTGGGACTTTGTGGTTCAATAACCAGGACAGGTGAGGTTAAATACGTCCTCCAGCTGTGACTTCATTATCAGGCTCCACCCACCTGTCAGAGACGAGGCGCTACATCATTACCTGACCCTCTGGTCTAATTACAATTAAAAGTGAAAAAACTGCTGGAGTGCAGAAGCTGAAGCGGAGCAGAGGTCACCGCCGCTCCACGTGAAAATAAACCAACATGTGTGTCGAACATTCGTACGAGGGGGCCGAGGCTCAGGCTCGCCACCCCGGGGTAAATATAGAGTCGCCGTGTGAAGCTGGGGGGGATTTTCAGCAGCAGCTGCCGGCTTCAGTCTGACACATTCAGCTGTCAATCATCTCCAAACTACCACGCTGTAAAAAATACATCCATCAGTAAAAAGTCCCTGATCCTGGAGAAAACAAAAGGCAGCGCGTGTTTATCAGGGTAAACGTTGTTGTTCATATGTGGCGGACCCTGCCACCTTTCTAGCTTCAACAGTTACCCCATTTTTTTAATCAGTTATGGACAAAAACAAGAAATATACCAGAGTTTGTATTATTACCTCATTAATATTGTACAGATTTTAAGCCCTGAAGTCTTGAACTCTTAAACTCTTTTCAACCTCGATGTTTTTGCTCAGTAGGCGACGGCAGTTTCATGGCTGTAAAACTGTGAGTCAAAGACCAACAACTAAACACTCTAAAGTTACAACTGAGACATGCAGAGTACTCTTAGCACATACTGCAGTGCTCAGAATAAATAAATCCGTCTGTGCGAGAGGTGGAATAGTGTCGGTCTGACGCTCCTCGAGCCGTCACTATAAAGAGCTGCAGATCTCAGCCACAGTCAATGTTTGGACTCTGCTGCCCGGGAGAGTAAAAATGGCAGCGCTGCGATGTTTAATCCCCCACAAACATTCCAGTTCTGTGTAATCAGACCAGACAACTGGGGATTCTCTGCACGTGTGATCGCAGAGCTGCCGTTGATGTACGTGCTTTCGCAGCTGCTAGCATGAACATACGTGCAAATATCGGAAAATTATGAATCAGCCTGCGTGGCTCTAACAGAGCAGAGAAGCACTCGGACGGGGATTTCCATCATCCTCTGCTTTGCATCTTCCCAAAATGTCTCCTTACAAAGTGTCGCCTTACAAAGGCTTTTTATTTTTAGCTCGGGGGGTTTCGTGTGAGCGTTGCCGCTCCCCTCTGAGTTTAGCTCCTGGCCCACATCCCGATGAGGTCTGAATTCAGGTTCCCTTTGGACCCTGAAGTCTTTTTTAAAAAGGGGTAGGTGGAGTTTGTGTTCTCTCCTGTCCCCAGACCTGAGTCCTGGTCACAGCGGTTGGGTGTTGCGTCTCTCTGGTCTCCCTTCTGGTCCCTTCCCCCAAAGTAGAGCACATTTTTAAGCAAGTTTCAACCAAATTTGTTCACCCCCATCATCGAAACTCTGAGATGGATCAGCACAAGTATCGCACGGCGGGAGTCCAGGAGAAGCTGGAGATCATCGGGGTGGAGGACGAGGCCGGGAACCCCATCAGTGCCCTGACCATCCTGTCGCTGCTGGAGCGCGTGGCCGGCATCATCGATAACGTCCAGTCCTGCCAGCAGCGCATGGAGGAGCGCCAGCTGGAGCTGGAGACCAACATCAAGACCATCCAGGGCGACGTCCTCAAACTGGCCAAGGACCACACCGACACCAGCGGCACGGTGGAGAAGCTCCTGCAGAAGACCCGCAAGGTCAGCGCCAACGTCAAGGAGGTTCGGACGCGCGTCGAGAAGCAAAACGTCCGCGTCAAGAAGGTTGAAACCACACAGGATGAGCTGCTCACCCGCAACAAGTTCCGTGTCGTCATCTATCAGGTAAGAAGAGGTGTTGAGACTGTTTCTGACAAGTGTGAAGATGATTTTTTATTTCTGTGTTTCTTGATCTCAGAGATTCAACAGTTTCCTCGACTCTTGTACGTCATATAATAACTGAGACTGGAGGACGCAAGTTTCAGATTCTCAGTCTCAATCTCAAAATCAAGCCCATCATCGCTGTGATTTAGCTGCTTTTGTAATTGGAAAAAGTTCTGTCTGGTCGTCCATTTGATTATTATGTTGATGCTGATGAATCTGATGAATCGTTTTACTTCTGTGGTTTTGGAAATCACGTACATGATTCGCTTGGCATTTAGTTGTTTAAGGCTGGATTCAGACCAAATCCGGTGGTGCGGCACAAATGTGGGTCTTCCCATTCATTTTAATGAGGGCAGTCAGTTCTGGCTGGGAGGAGAAACGCAGCCTGATGTCATGTTGCAGTGGTCATTCATATAAACTGGTGATCAGACTCGCAGCCTGAATAACTGAAGCCACAGTGGAGTGTAATGTGTCGTGTGTATTCACTCACTTTGACTCTGTGCACCAGTTAAAACACACCGTGCAGGTTTAACCTGCTGTGTGTGTGTGTGTGTATCGGATCAGAGCAGAACGGGTCGCTAGCTGTAGCGTGTTATTCAGCATGGATAAATTCTACCGGCGGGAACACAGCGGAGCGCGATGTTGAACTCATTCAGTTTGGTTTTGTGCCCCAGTTTAAAACACACTGCAGTGATCACTGCAGCACCAGCATGCTAGCAGCAGGACAACATAGCAGCTTCAACTCTGGGTTAACGGATCAGTGTGAGGGTTCCCAACACGTCACACACACGGACCATGGAGTCGCTCCCACACCGCCCTGCAGCGTTTTGCCGACAAACTGAATTATTATGTTTTGGTAAAAGTGAAAGTCACCCATGCAAACGGTGCTTGACTACAAGTCTTAAAGTATCTGACACGACATGTAGTTTAGTCCTAAGAGCAAAAGTATAAAAGTATGCATGACCTCTTCGATAAATAATAAAGAGGACAAAAACACAGGTGGAGAAATCTTGAGTGCAGAATAACCACAACAGCTGTGATGTTGGCAGACGATCGTGTGTTGAAGCAGGAATCCGTCGTTCACAGTGAAAAAACTCAGCTCTCATAATTAAGTGGGAAGCCGGTCGACACTCGAGGCGATCGGTGGACGTCGAGGTAGAGCCGCTCCTCTCCGGATTATCAGATCCACGGTCCCGTTTAGGAGGAACTGGAGCATAATTGAATTAAATATCAAAAATAAAGCAGATTCCCTCCCTCAGGCGCTACAGACTCTGCCGAGCAGCGAGATCTTAACTCGAATGAACTCTGACTCGATTCATTAAGCGCTGGACGCAGTAAGAGGCCGAGCGGCGATGTGAGGAAATGTGGTTTTAAGCTCGACGCTTAAGAGCCCTCGCCTCCTCGCCGCTGGCAGTTTATAGAGAAGCTCCCTCGTTACGTGGAGAGAGCACACTTTCATCAGCCGGCTTTAATCAGGTCAGGTGAAACGAGCGAAAAAATAAGATGATTCACTGCAGAGTGTAATTGGTAATCTGAATCACTCGACTGAACACAAATGTTTGAGTGGCTTTGAGCCTAAAAGTCAACATTTGCACGGTTCCTGTTGAGTCATCGCTCAACATGAAGGGATGGAAAATAAGCGGCGCGAGGCGTCTTATCTCCAAATAGACGCGTGATGCGATGAGAACACTTTGAGGCCCTCGTGCTGATTGAGGAGGCCGTCGCTGCTGAGGAGATGGACAGACTTTATAATAGCTTTAAATTGGAGTGCTGCTGGATTTCCTGTGTGGGAGCAGCTGGTCAGATGACAGAATAAAAATGTTTCTCTGAACTCGGAGGACTCTCAGCAGTGATCAAAGCCTCTCGCTGCATCGCTGCAGGCGTCACGAGTGCAGCTCTGGTCCGACAAGAGGAACAGTTAAGATGCAGCCTCGATCAGAAACACTCAGTTTGCCGTGAACTGCTCTCGCTGCGTGATGAATAATCTGTGGTGGATGGATCAAAAAAGTCATTAAAATAAAAAAAGAGAACACAGTGCAGCTTTAAGAATAAAACTGAAGGGAAGGTTTTATTCATACCACATGAAGCTTATAGTTATTTTTTAAACTTTTCTTCTGAAGGGAACTCCTCCTCTCCTGACAGTAAATGAAAGATGAATCCTCGTCTTTACGTTGGACTCTGCATATCTTTACCGTTCAGCGTGAGTCGGAGACTTTGGCCTCGTTAACGTCCAGACTTCAGAATAGTAACGGGGCTGCTATGTGCTGCTAACAGCTGCGGTGGATCCGTGACACGGAGGACTATTCTGGGACGGCAGCATTTTGCCTCCCTGCCAGCAGTGACACGCCATAAACTGCTTTCAGCCAGAGTCGGGTCTGACATGTGTGGAGAGATAATCGGGCCTCAATCACTCTGACCTGAAACAGAAGTACAGTAACCGAGGGCACGATAACGATAACAGACTCAGACGGATCAGGATTAAAAATACTGATTTGTGCAGGTTTTAACATCCAGTGAGGTTAAAAATACAGAAGCTGATGTCAGATGAGCTGCAGGTGGGGAAGGATTAACGGTCCGGTGGACTGAGGGGTGTGGCTACAGGCTGAAGCCAACTGAACACCCCTCGTCTCGAACCAGCTCTCTCTCCTCTCACAGAACTGAACCAGAACCAGCTCTCCTCTCACAGAACTGAACCAGAACCAGCTCTCCTCTCACAGAACTGAACCAGAACCAGCTCTCCTCTCACAGAACTGAACCAGAACCAGCTCTCCTCTCACAGAACTGCCGTCATCATAATGAGCAGATTTATTGTGATTTTTTCTGACCCAGTTGGCTCCGTGTTGGTTCTGGTGAGGTGTTGATGAGATGATGTAGTTCACTGAGCTTTAACACAAAACTACACAAGCTTTTATTATTTTTATTATCTGGAAACTGTCTCATTAAAGATATCCATCGACTTTATAAATTTGAAGTATTATCTTTTTATTATATCCTTTGACTACTGGACTCAGTTTCTTCAGAAATAAGGACCCACGAGGTCCACTTGGAGGTGTGTGACAGCCTAAGGTCCTGAAAACACAAAACATTACAGTATCAGATGATATTACAGTTATAATAATGTAACCTCCTTCCTCCTAAACTTTGATACTGAAGAAAACATAAAAACATGGCGGTTTTCAACCAAGTTCTGCAGGCGCTGTCAGTCATCTCGATCAGCTCACACACAGGCTGAGTCTCAGTTCAGCGTCTGAATCCTTCAGAGGAGCATTTGAAGGCCAGTTACATCACTGCGCTGCATGCAGGCCGTCCCAATCCAAAGGCTCCTCCAGACGCTACTATCTCTCTTGGCCTCACATATCCCAAGATCACGTGGCGTAAATCGTCACTTTCGCAGGCCTGGGTGGCAGAAATCATGACGTGAGGGTAAAACATCTGGTGACGCAACCAGGAAATGCTCCAGAGGCTCGACCGTCACATTCAACAACGGCTGACGAGGTTAACAAGGTCTCTGAAGGACTCGCCTTCACAGACCACAGAGGCCGAGTCCTTCAGAGGATCCAGACCTGAACTGAGACTCAGCAACAGTCACATTAATCCTGACAGGAAGTGGAGGAAACTCTGGTAGCGTCCCAGATGTTGGTGGTGTTTTTCCTTTATTGATTTGCTCGAGAAGAGGGTTCACTCTGGGCAGATTTGAGAAGCTCGTGTTTCTCTGTGTTGGACTTATGAGTGAATATTATCTGAACACAGGTGACCATCACCTGCAGAAAGACACCAGGAGGAAGTCACTGTCTTTACTGTTAGTTGATGCTATATTACCTGTAAATATGTGATTTATAGGATATAGGATTTATAAACTACCAAGAAATGACAGTGTCACAAAGGCAACAGCTGTGATCTGGTCCTTCTTCTTCACTCTTTGTATTTCTGCACAGGCTCCAGGTTTAGCTCAGTCCGGGTCCTCGGTGACTGTCCGTCCTGCTGCAGAGGAGACAGTCGCCGTGTTGAGTTTCCTCATGACTGATGTGCTGTCGGTTATTCTGAGGCCTCCGTTCATCTCCTAATATAGAGCTTCGGCTGCGGCCATTTAACCAGGAAGCAACAGGCAGTTTGTTAGAGACCGCCGTCGCCAGCGGCTGAATAATGAAGGCCGGGATGGTAATAAGAAAAAGATAAATGGCTGCTGGTTAACACCCAGGGCCGCTCCGACTCCGCTGTTGTTCACAACACTGGACATTAGAGGACAGTGTGTAATTTCAGGGGAGTTAATGACTTTTGGTTTGTGATATTTCTGCTGTGTGGCAATAAGAGAAGCTGAGCAATGACAAGGTTATGAGTTAAACTTCCCACCGGCGCCGACACGATTAAAACGAGAGGTCACCAGCTAACAAAAGTTACAGAGGAATATTCCTGCAGAGCAAAACATTCAGACTGATTCATTTCAAGATGGAAACTGAATACAACTAAATATCTACCGTCCCAACATCTTGTCAAACTTACCCCGTTTTGTTGCTACTAAGAATGCTGCAAAATGTCCCAGCTCATCAAAAATATCTGGTCTCGGTGCCACAAACACATCTGGAAATTGTCCCGAACTCTCGTCAGAAATATCAGATTTTGTCACCAGTTATAAGACTTCAGAACATCTCGTCAAAAATATCTGGGTTGTTTCTACAAATACTGCTGGAAACTGACGTGACGTGTCAGAAATATGAGGCTGGAAACTGCAGAGATGTCTTGTTCTAATATCTGGTTCTGTTTTCACTAACATGGCTGGAAACTGTCCCGACGTTTTGTTGAAAATATTACATTGTGTTGCCACAAACATCTGGAAAATGCCCAGCTGTTCAGAAACGTCGTCCCCAAAAAGCATCCAGTGGTTTCACAGTTATACACGACCAAACAAACGCCGTCTCCAACAGTGATCGACTGTCTCGTCCTGTACAAAACATACAAATTGGAACATTTCTTTCTGGCTCTGTAAACTCTGAATCATTTGTTGACAGGATCAAATGTTTCTGTTCACACTGAGAAAACTCTCCTCCTTCTTACGCTACATAAACTCTTTAAAGCTCTCTTGGATCAGCTGGAACGTGGAACAGGATGTTTCTCTGAGCTCGCAGCCGAGTTGTTTCACAGTGTTTACTGACGTGCAGTGTGTGTGTGTGTGTGTGTGTGTGTGTGTGTGTGTGTGTGTGTGTGTGTGTGTGTGTGTGTGTGGTCTCGGCTCCAGACTCCGTCTCCTCCACCAGGATATTAATACGAGCTTTGACCCACATTCTCCTGCTGCTGTAATTATTGTGTCATTCACAGCGTCTGGACGCGCTCTGATGACTCCTCCCTGATTAATGAGTGTGATCGTTGCAGGTGGCCGCAGTTTAATTAGGATTAATTGGCTTTCACAACCAAAGTCACCTGTAGGGCGCAGCAGGTGGAGCAGGCCCGGGAGGAGGTTCAGGTCCAGGAGCTGGTTGGTTCGAGTCGGCCAGTAAGAGACATTAAAAAAAAAATGTTGAAACGTACAAAAATCCTGCATCTTTTTTGCTAAATATGTGATTGACAAACAAATTGTAACAGATCAGGTGAAACTAATAACCACAAGAAGCACAACGATCAGCAGGTTGTGAGTTCTGCAGACACGTTTGAAAACAAAACAACAGCTGACATGTTGCGAGACCTTTAACTGTTCCTCTTGTGTTTAAAGCAGCAGTGAACACTCTCGTTTACTGATATAATCATTATGTTTGTTGTATTTGTTCAGATAAAAGCGGACATGTGTCGAGAGTTTGTGTGTGTCGGGAGCTTCTGTGAGCACAGAAAGTAGAGAGAAGTTTCAAATCTGAGGATTTGTGTCGCCGTCATCGCCGTCGATGGGCTCAGTCGTATAAAAATGTATTTTGATGGAATTTCTTTTAAGAACAATATATCTAAAATAAGAAAAAGACATGCTGCTCACGTTACTGTTCAGTAACAGTAACACCAGGGTGTGTGTGTGTTTGGATCCTGGTCAACTCTGACTGAACTCAGCACCCAGCAGAGACTCTGGTTCTGGTTCTGGTTCTCTGTCTCCTCTCTGTGACGTTTTCTTCATGAAGTTAAGTCCAGTTCCCCTCCAGCTCCAGCCAGCAGAACAGAACAGAACCTGATGATAGTGTTTATTCCTCCTGAAGGTCTGGATCTTCTAATACTGTGTATTTAAACTCAGAGGTGCTTCGAGCTACATGCTAACATCATGCTGGTGTTAAGCAGGTGAAATGTTCGTCATGATCACTATCCTAGTTTAGCTTGTTAGCATGCGAACACATCTGTGGCTGATCGGATCGGACCTGATCATGAGATATTTCAGTCGGGCTCTGGACCGACTTGTCTTTGCCCGACAGCTGAAACTGGTGGTATCATCATGATTATCGGCCATCTTGAGTTACAGGTGTTGTTTCTGCCAGCAGCTTCCTGTCTGAATGAGTCTCAGTTACTCCTCATCTGTAAAAATAGAAAATGAACTTGATCTCATGAAGATGCCGGCGTGTTCGAGGCAAGAGGCAGCAGGTCGACTCTGACAGAGTCTCAGAGGAATATCATGTGTTCTTTCTGGACCTGCATCAATGAGCAACACAGCAATTTATCAATATTGTCTATGAGACAGATAAGAGGACGGATATCAGTTTCATCTCTGTGTGTTTGGTACAGTGATAGCTGCGCAAACTCTTGGACATGTGCAGCGTTTTTGTGTTTTTGTGTTTTTATCAGGCGTCTTGCTCGATATCTCACCTTTACACCAGCATCGCCCCACAGTGGCACCAGGAGGAGAGAAAACAGAAAACTTGAAGCCTGACAACAATTAAAATCCAGAGAAATTCATCTATTTCCCAAACTGATGGAACAAATTATGTAAAAAAAAAAAAATCCAAAGGAGCCCTTAACATTGATTTGCAGTACTGACCAGGATGTCTTCATATAACCATAACTTCATTGGGTCCCTCGAGAAAAAGCCGGTGGAAAGTCTACGATACGCGTTCTGTGCATCAAGATAATCCTCACAGATGAAAACACCACTTTTTGATTCTCAAAGCGTAAATTAAATGTATAGCAGTAAAAGGCAAATGTTAGACTATAAACATAGTTTGTAACTGGTGGGCAGATGAGTCTCTGTTCGCTGTGATGATGAGCATTTGATTTAGAATTTTTTTTAAGCCGAGGGCTACAGAACCCATCACTCCTCAAGTACTAGTAAGTTATTTGTGCTAAAGAACCTGTTGGATGCTCTGGTTTCCTGACTTTCCTTGAATTGAAAACTCAGATTACGTTCTGTTTTCTTCTCTGCAGGGCGAGACAGAGGTCCCATCAGTGGCCGTCACCAAGTCCCCTAAAGGAACCGGCCTGGACGGGCTGGAGATTGAACCCGACTCCTACGAAGTCCCTCTTGACCTCTCCTCTGACGAGGAGTACCTGAGTGTGGAGGAGGCCGACCCTTCCCGAGCTGCCCGCATCAAGAAATCCATGGTGAAAAGCACCGAGACCCTGAAGGCTGCATTCTCCAAGGAGAAGATGACCAAAACCAAGGACAACATCGGCACCAAGTTCCACAACCTGGGCGAGAAGGTCATGCCGCCCGAGCGGCGGGACAAGATGCACCAGGCCGGCGAGCGGCTGAAGCAGTCGGGCGAGCGGCTGAAGGAGAACATCGCCAAGAAGGCTCCGACCAAAGAGACCTTCCGCATCAAGCTGAAGAAGGAGAGAGCCGTCGCTGAGGGCCAGGAGGGCGCTGAGGCTGAGGCCGAGGGGGCGGAGCCAGTGGTAGCATACACCGAGGTTGCTATGGAAACCAAGAGGGAGGGGCCCGTGGAGGAGGCCGGCGCCACCCGGATAGGAGAAGACGAGTACAGGAAGTAAATCAGACGTCAGATCAGACAGCACTGACATGAAGAGGAGGCGGGGAGAAAACTGGTCATGGCCAGGATTTAGAGAGAAGGTCTGTGATTGGTCGACAGCGATGATGGACATTTTTATTCGCCAGAATGTTTTTAGACAGAAGGTGGGACTGACTCCAGAAGGTCATCAGAATATGAACTGGTAATTTATCTGTTTCAGAGTCGAGTTACTCTTTCAAATGTTATCTGATTTTAACAATAATATAATTTAAACAACTTGACGTGAATGTGAGAATCTTTATTTCCACTGAGACAAGTTCAGGTTTGTCTGACTGATTTTTGAGTCCAAATTGAGGTTTGTTTGCACAAGACTGCTGGAAGGACAGGAAAGATGGAAAATGATTGATAAAAGTTTGAAGAGGATGATGAATGTTGATCTGAAGTTCACATATTGATATTTAATCTGGATGTACATATACTGTTGTACATACTGCCAACACTGGGAGGGGGGAAATTTGGTCCATGCAGGCCTCAGCTGGTTTGAGGAACCTGGTGAGAAAATCGAGTCAAACTGATTGGATGTCAGACTGGTTTCTGAATGAAGTCATAGTAGCCTAAACTATAAGTTGCTTGAAAGCAGCGTCAGCGATCGCTTAGATAGACATTAAAGCTGCACCAGGCAGAAAGATTTGAAGCTGGGGTTGGTAAGATTGTCGAAGCAAGAAAGAGCAAGCTACATTTTGAAAGTATCCAAATGAAAAATCCCCCTGAAACACATGAACACACGACTCCACCGAGTGCCAGCTGACAGATATATTAGCAGCTAGTTGGCTACTTCAACACTCTCTTTTTTAGTCTAATAAACATATGAATAAAAACACAAACATCTCTTTAAATGTCACAACTATATAACACAGGAAAAATAACTGTCAAGAATGTGCTTCAGTCCAAAAGGCTGCACAGTGCATCAGTTGTCCCTCACTGCTGTAGGAGTGTGCTTTGTGCTAACGTTAGCCGCTGAACAAGTGTGTTGATGCTGCCACAGCTCTTCTCTCCGGCTCAAGGTCTGTGTGCTCTGTGCTACCTGAGTTACATCTGATCAACAGTCTGCTGCTGCTGCTGCTGCTGCTCGCTCGTTCTTCGGCTCAGGTGCTGTGTGCTTCGTGCTAACCGAGTTAGCGAGCTGCTGAATATGCACAGGGGCTGTTGACTGTGAGCGCAGCACATCGCTAACCGCATCAAACTACCTCATGTCTCACAATATTGTCATAATGAACATGGCTATTGGTAGCACTTAGTGCTGTCAAGCTAGCATGTTAGCATGGGGCAAATTTTAGCTGTACCTTCTCAAATTACCCTGCTAATAGGTCTCAAGAAACAGCCGCCTCGCCTTTAGGAAAACTCCAGGCAGGTACGTTTACAGGCAGACCTACAGGAAGCTTTTGATTTACTGATTTCTGTCAAGATGTTTTTAATATTCCACAAATGCAACGGAAAATTCTTCTGTAATAATTTACCAACGAGGCAGCATCAGTAAACTGTGACGGTTCTGCTGCGTTCAGTTCACGAGAAGAAGCAAATTATCTGGAGTTGGCAGTCTGGTGAGCAGGCAGGAAGTTACGGGGCTTAAGTTAGCTTGATAAAGTGATAATGAATGTAAACACTTCATTTTAACTTCATTCGTTCATTCACTCCATTTAAACACTTTCCCCCAAATTCATTCCTGACAGATTTGATCTTTGGATCATCATTATAATTAGAAGTTATCTGAGTTTGATTTATGCAAACTGGTGAATATTTCATCAGATGGCCTACTTTGCGTATTTAAACATAAAATATCTTGTCAAAATAAAAAATGCCAAGAATTATTTTGTTCTCTGGAAATTCATAATAAACCTCTGAATGTTATTTACAGATAATTTCTCACCCGCAGCCTGATTTATATCACATTTTATTGAGAAAATGTTTGTAGGTGTTTTTATGGCTGTTGACAGGATTTGTCTGATTTATGAAGTGACGTCTAAACTTCCTAAAAAAAATAATAATTGTCTTAATGTGAGTAATCGATGGGGAAAGCGTCGCGTGTCATCTGTCTCAGTCGATGGTGACTAAACGTAAAGCTCATCTCCATCGTCATATTCTGAGACGTGAGCCTGTAATTTCAGGATTTAAGGCGGTATGAGACGAGGTGTTGGTGGCTTCAAAGCTTTTTTGAGGGGGAGGGGGCGCTGCTGAATTTTGGCATATGAATGTTTTATTACATTTTTTTTTTCTTTCTCCAGTTTTGCTGCTTTATATTCATAGTTTTCTTTTGAAGTCCGGCGAGCGCACCGACTTCATTCTCCTGTAGCGATTAGCGAGGTCGCAGC
Source organism: Sparidentex hasta (assembly GCA_030272975.1). Classification (NCBI taxonomy): domain Eukaryota; kingdom Metazoa; phylum Chordata; class Actinopteri; order Spariformes; family Sparidae; genus Sparidentex; species Sparidentex hasta. The sequence goes on along the minus strand of JARJLU010018335.1, from coordinate 16,112 downwards.
TTTTCATCAGGATGATCGGATTTTCAGTCATCAGATAGAAGCTTAGCTCACAGTGCTGCCGTTAGATATGAGAGCGGCGTCTTATTCTGAAAAAACACACTTCCTGTAAAGCTTTAAGCCTCTTTTTCATGTAATAACTGACTGTATTTATGTATCCATGCTGAGTTAAACTGTGTTGATGCTGAATGTGATGCAGTGTTGATAGTATCTGAGTAACCAGGTTTCATCTCTTGCGTATATTAACCTTTTTTTTCACAGCTCAGTCACTGTGTTGTGTTTGATTTCTTGTCATTTTAACAATCGTCGTGACGAAGGATTGACTGAGGCCGTGTACTGTTGTTTTGGCGGCACCAGACATTAATCATTCTGTTTTGTTTTTATATAAATAAAGTTCACATCAAACCTGTATGAAGTGGTGCGCTGGATAAAACACACACCAACAGAAACACGTGCTGCTGTCGTTGTTAAAGTATTATGACTTTATCACTAACGTTTATCACCACATTCTGTTGAAACGCTTCAAACATCAGACGCCACCGTGGACACAATCAGACCCTGCAGGGATAATTTAATTTATATAACTGTGTTTATTATTATAATTTCCATCATCTCTGCGCTTTTGATTCTTGCTTATCTTTTCACAGATGTGAGCTTTTATTACCGGCGTCCACGGAGACTCAGATCGTCTCTCCTCTCCGCCGCTGTCTCCCACTGATCTCATCTATCCGCCGCGCAAATTAAATCATTAACTCGATGTTGGTGCGAGCAGAACACGATCACTCGCCTGAGTCAGCAGAGTCCCGCAGATTCACTTTCTCTGCCAGCGTCGCCGACTAAATGAAATGCCAATCACTCTGCTCGGCTCCGGAGGGGAATTTACAGTCCGACTGGTGTCTGTGTGGCCGGAGGTTTCAGCAGCAGATTGTCGAGTGTGAATTTATTGGCCCTGAAACAAACTGCCGGGCTTTTATTTCCTTAAGAGTCCAATCAAACCTGGCCAGCTGCAACATAAACCCTGTGAGGATGATAAAAGACGCTCGGCGGTCTGACTGGAGGATCGCACGTACGATCAGACACATCCCGGCCAGAGAAGTCGTAAAATAAAATGTTTGCCGCAGGTGAATCAGTCTCACAGCCGGAGGAGACGACACTAAAACTGAAACTAAAAGTTTACTCTCCTTCACTATTGACTATTACAGTTATTATCTTACTTAGAAATGCATCATCAGTACATCCAACTGTTTAGGATCAAGATCTTCTTTGAGGTTGCGGCGCTTGTTCTGCTTTTGTCCACAGGGGGCGCCAGAATCAACAGAAAATGAAAGTTTCATGTAGCAGCTTTAAGTTAAATTAGAAATACCACACTTCTAATCAGAAAACAATCAGACACATCGAGGTCAATCATGAAATATATAGTTCTTTTTCTGTGGGAGTGTTGAGGAGACTCGAGGACTCGAGGACTCGCAGACGATGCTCACTGAGCACTTCGACGCAAAACTAGATGAGAATTTATTGAGCTGGAAAATTATCTTTTTAATTGACAAACATGTAGAAGTGTAATTCATGGCATAACTCAAATAGGTTGAAACCAAATGTATTCATCTCCTGATTGATGTCTGTACTTCTGGACCCATGAGGTCATCAGCTGCACACAGACACATCTGGAGGAGCAGGAACAGGCTGAACTGTAATCTGAGAGCTAACTTGTAAATAAAGCAGTCAGATGGATGTAGTGGAATACAACATACAGCCTCTGAGCTGAAGTGAAGTAGAAATATAAGGTACCTCGACTTTGTGACGTCAGTATATTGCACCAGTGTTGACGAGGAGCTCACAGGTTCGATTCCTTAAAGCCTGAATGAGTCTGTGGACGAGCTGCAGACGCTGATCAGCTTCAGCTGCCGCGTCTAATTTCAGCGCCACTGCTTTTTATAACCTCGACCAAACTTAGAAAGACGACACCTCCTGCACCTCCTGCACCTCCTGCCTCAGACAGGCCCGTCGCCTGCAGCCACCTGTGCTCCACCGTTACCAGGTTGTCACGGCAACTGCACCCGTCAAAGCTCGAGAGAAGTGGAGCAAAAACGATGCTAATTAATTTCCCTCCTCTCGCTCAGGCAGAGCTGTGATCCTGAGCCACGCCATCACTGTGTCGCTGCAGCAGCACCGACGCCAAAGAAACATAATTCTGATTTATTTCAGCACTTAAGAGAGGGAGAGGCAGAGAGGACGCGGCAGAGACGCCACTCCGGAGCGATGGCGTTCAGCTCCATCTGTTTGTTATGCATTAGCTGAGCACAATTGGGCTCTTCAAGCAATCTGTTGGACAGACGAGGCCTCGGGTGATTCCAGTGCTGATCCACGTCTCCATTAACACTGTTTCACCTCCTCCCCCTCTTCTTCTTCTTCTTCTTCTTCTTCTTCTTCTTCTTCTTCAGTATCCTGCAGATGTTTCCTGAGGAGTCTGTGTTTCTCTGAGATTGACTTGTTAAATCTGCTCCGTCAGCAGTGTAACACAAGCTTTCACAGGTAGGATTTGCCTTTTATTACACAGAGCAGAAAGTGTTTGGAGCTGAACTGGATCCGGGACTCGTTCATTCTTCTCCGTGTTTTGAATTTGTCTTGATTCATCTGCAGAGGATCCAAACTCTCCAGGTACAACACAGGAAATGTCTTCTTTTAAATTATCTGTGTAAAGGCCGAATACAGTTTTCTTTCTTTGTCCACCGTGACAGCTATGAGACCACAGAAGAAGAAGAAGAAGACAAAAAGGTGCAGAGGAGAAGGGACGGAGGGAGTTTGGAAAACAAGCTTCATCTCTCTGACGATGCAAACGCAGGAACACAAACTCACCTGGTGGGTTCAGTGGCAGCTTCTCCAACAGGATGGAGGAATAAATGAACAGATGAGCCGTTCAAACCACAGAGCGACAGTAAACACAACGTTTACTGCCCCGTTTGTTCACCGAGGCAGCAGGTGGACGAGCTTCAGTCATCTGCATCCTCCAATAAGGGACAAATTATGAAGCATTTAACGTCGATTCACAAAGTTTCTGTTGTGTGTGTCGAACAGTTACGACTTTATTTGGAGCAGTTATCAAGATGATACAAACATTAACTTTATCACTATTTGTTTGTGTGTGGCGGACCCTGCCACCTTTCTAGCTTCAAAGTAAAACAGTAGAAACTGTGTTGCCCCCGTAAAATCAGTTTATTCAGACAGAGAGTTTCTTTATTTAGTTTGTTCAGACAGAAACAACAGAAGAGCCCTTTAATGTTTGTTCATTTACAATTAATTCAGTGCACACTGGGATTCAGGTCGCGAGGAGCCACTTTACTTTCAGGTTTTCCTTCCTGTCTGTCAGTCCTGGGCGACGGATCGCTCCTCCGTTTCTCTCTCTTCCAAATATTTAACTGTTAAAACGAGTCATGAGGCAAAATTTGGTTTGTGTCAATAAATAAAAGTAAAATCTAAAGACTTGAGTTCTGGATCTCCTCTCCTGCTCAGTCACATCATCTCCAGACCTGTAAACTGAAAGTGGCGTGCAGTGTGTGGGATCTCATCACTTCGCCCGTCATGTCGGTTTTCAGGGGAACAAAATGAGTCATCAAGCTGCGAGAGAAGGAGTGTTTTATTTGACAAAGTGACAAATCCAGCTTTTGAAAGAAGTGACGCCCTCCGTTAGGGAGAACGAGCGCTGACACGACGGCAGAGGAAGTGGAATATTAATGAAGACGTGAGCTGATGTCACATCTGGGCTCTCACAGCTGTAATGAGATTAAACCCTGTTTCTTTAAATGAGAGAGAAGTCATCCGTCACCTTTACTGACCTCTATCAGCCACGAGTCAGAGCTGCCACAGTGCCACTGATGGGTTTTATACCTGCCAATAGTTATTCATCAATTAATATTTCTTCATGTCGAATTTTGCAGGTTTCTTCTTGGAGTAAGTCCCCAGACTCCTTTAAAAAATCATGCAATTTAGCGAGTTGTCGATTAGGAGACACTTTATGAACTCTGTGAAGCACTGCCTCTGATAAATACTTTATCATCGGGGCCTTCTTGTAAATTCGGCATTAAATATTACACCATCAGTTGTTCTTGTTTTTGTAAAAAGTGTCAGTTTGTCTACAGCTTGTTGTAGCCGCCAACACTCAGCAGCTGTTTCAACACACTGCTTCATGTGATTTACACTCAGTTTTTAAAAGAAGACAACATTTATTTCCCGTAAACATGTCAAATTTTACAAATAAATTAAACAGTTACAAATACAGTCTTATACTTCTTTGTTGTTGAGTTGGAGACACTTTATAAACTCTGTGAAACTCTGTCTCTGACTCATTCTGCATTATTTGGACCTTCTTGTTAATTCAGCAAATGTTCTATATTCTTTGTGTGGAAAACACTGTATCAGTTTGTCTCTGTGGTTTATTTTCATATAGAGCAGAGGAGTGACATCAGATCACAGGTGATCACTTCAGACGTATGTCAGGTGTGATCTGAAAGACTGAGAGCTGTCTGAGACATCGATGGCCCGTCGTGTCCGAACAGCTTCCGTCAGTGTTCACAACGATCAGAACACCTCCCACTTTACACAGAGTCAATAGATTCAGGTCAGTGGACGTAAACACAAGATGTGCGATGTGTGAGACGTTTAACAAACTTTCAGGTTTATGTTTGTTGTTGACCTTGAGAGGTGGTAGACGCGTCAGAAGGTGAGATGAATCTTCTTCATTACTTTGACAACCATCAACCTCCACATGGCCCTTTAATGCTGCAGAGCCGTGGAAACATCACCTCTCACCCCTTTTAGAAAACATCCAGTGCAGTAATGACTCTCAGATAGCAGTTATTTTGGCACAAAAAGGCATAAATAGCCTCTCTGAATGACGCCTGGTGGGCTGATAAGCTTCCCGCTGGTCCTCAGGCGAGGCCTGCAGGCAGCCGGCTCTCATTACCGCCTCACTCAGGTTAAGCCGCAGATCCACCTCTGCCTCTCCTCCCAATTACCTCTCCATCGAACACTGGCAAGCCAAGAAAAGGAGGCCAGGCCACGGGCTGACACGCTGTCTGGCTGCACCCGGCCTGTAATCACACCGTAGCGGATGAGAGCCCGGTTCTCTCTCTCCACAGGCTGCGTAAAGACCCGCTCGAGCCTGGGTTTGATTTGCAGGCGGCTGGAAGAGACTCATTAACAGCTCCTGCAGCCCACATCGGCAGACAGCAGGCTGTCAGTGTGGTGGCTGACAATTAGGTGATACTTTTCATATTAACCACAAGCAAACAGCTCGCTGCATGTGAAGTGAGAGACATGATTCAGGATGATGATGACCGGTGAAAACATGTAAACCCTCCGACAGCCACATTAACAGTTGTTTTTATTCATGCATCATCTGTCTTCTTGTTCAGTGCGCACACTGTAATAATCCTGGAACAATATCTCAGTGACCTGCTTTATTCAGTGTCCAGCGCTTCTGTGTCTGCAGCTGTGGATGAATCCAGGTTAGATATCATGGTTAGGTATCGCTGCTGTGAAATCTCACTGGTTAATCCATGTGATGTTTGTGAGGGATTAGAGGTCTGGTGTGAAGAATTTAGCAACATCTAGCGGTGAGTTTGCAGATTGCAAACAACAGAACACCCCTCGCCTCAGTTTCCTCTGCAGCAGCCGCTCAAAAGGGTGGAAGTCTCTCATCAGAGTCACTCTGGGCTGATAAAACATGCTGGCACACACATCTGTGGATATTATATTCCATTTCACTGCACCTTTAAAGGAGCAGTTCCTTTAAAGAATAAAGAAATCCAGTCATCCTCTCCTCCTGATGATGATAGAAAGTCAGATGAAGTGTCAGTGTCCACAGAACATTTCTGCAGCTTCACTGTAAAACAGAGTTTTACTGAAGTAGCTGGAGAGAAATAAAAATCCCAAACTGACTTGTAAAGATGTTATTTACACCCTCGTTGTGCTGTGGAGCTCATCAGACCACTTGCTTTTACATCCAAATGTTGGATTTAAAAAGTGTGTAAATAACGTCTTGGAGACTAAGATCACACTCTATGGAAGATCAAGACTGAATTTATATTTTTGGGTGAGCTGTTCCTTTAGACCATATTTGTATATTCCTCAATAAACCAGATGCAACGTGTATATTACTCTCACTGTTGAGTTTCCTTCTACTTTTAAGATGAAATATGTATGAATTTTAGTTTAAAACGTTAAAAAAATCTGAACCCATCTGAAACTAGTCTTTGTGCTTTGCTGCAGAGATATCTATTGCAGTCAGCATGCTAACCAGCTAGCCTCACTTTGTGCGCTCCCCCAGGTCTCCCAGTCCAGACAGTCACTTAATACGACTGCAAGCTGCTCGATTAGTTTGAACTGCTTTTCATTTAACTGTGTGAATCACATCCACACCTCCACGTTGTGTCTCTATCATCACATTTCTCAGCTCAGCTGAGTCGAGGCTGTTGGTGGAGCAGCGCCGCAGCTCGCCAGGCATCATCAGTGATGCAGCAGGCAGTGAGCCGGCCTGTCAATCAAAAACTCTCCAGGGAGCCTCACCTGTGTGTTCACAGACAGACAGGGAGCAGCATGCAGATTAAACAAACACACACCTCTCCTCGCTGCCTGCTGCACCATGGGGGGGTTATGAATTATTCACACACACACACACACACACACACACACACACACACACACGTTCTCCTCTCCAGTGGTGGAGGAAGCATTGCAGACCTCCATCTTTTATATCTGATGTTTGTTTGCCTCTGTTGCATTTCACTGCACCAGATGTTTACAGCTGAGCTCATTTCAACTATCCTGTGTTCTACATAGACTGCTACAGGAGTAATGACACTTGTGATTGCCTCCCTCTTTCAAAATTACATTTTGTTAGTGAGCTTTTAGTTTGAAAAGCCTCAGCAGCAAAGCATCCGCAGGAACACTTTTATTTCGAAGGTCGCAACAGGAAGCCAGTGATGCTGTGTCGTGAAGTTAGCAGACGATGCTAACAGTTCAACAGTTAGTCCCGTTAGATGAGTGACGTGCTGCTACACCACCGGCTTGTTTTGCATTAACGGCCCGTAGACACGCTTTAAACTGATAAAACGGTTGACTTTGATAAACGGCGAAGTTTAAAATATTATTTCTGTATCAGCGAACGTTAGCTTCCTAGCTAGCTAGCGTTAGCTATCGGTTGCCTGACAACAGAGAGGAAGCCAAACAAACTAGCTAGCTAGCTAGCACAAGCTAGCTGGTTGGCGGTTGGAGCCTGGGAACTGGTTTGGTGTCAATATATTTAAACGCTGAGCTTTAGGAGTGGCAGCTGGTGATAAATGAAATAAAGCAGATAATGGCGGATGACGGTAGACGAGGGGATGAAGATGACCGCGGTCCCGGAGCAGCTCATCAGGTGTTCGTGGTGATGGAGTGTCTGCTGGAGAAGCTGAAGGTGTTGAACTTTGAGGAGGAAGTTCTGGCAAAACACAACATGAAGAATCTGTCCAGGTGAGGAATATTCAAGCGTTTGACTCTCACAGGTGCGTAGATGTGAGCTCCAGAAATCCTATAAAGTGTCGCTGTGTTGAAACTGTGTGAATGAAAACTTCACCACCTCTGCGCCTTCTATTTCAAAACATCAAAGTTAGAAATCACTTTAGTTACAAATTACTTTCCACATCACATTTTCTCCAGATGTGATGATAGTGCATGTTTTTTGATGTCCCTGGTTTTAGAGAGTCAGAATTATACAATATTAAAGAGGTAATATTACAAAGTGAATGAACAAGCTCTTCTCGGAGAGAGATCAGGTCCCAGAACAATGTTTGAAGGTAGAGAGGTGGCAGGGTCCGCCACATATAAACTGTGTTGTCCTTGAAGTCGGTTTGTTTATTCAGTCATGAAAACAGAGAGTTTCAACATTAAGGAATAAAATCAGTGGCTGAAGATCTTTCTCACTGTTACTTCAGTTGTTTGGCAGAACGCTGCGACGCTGTGTTGTTCTGAAGCTCCAGAAATGTTTTGTGGACTACGAAACTTTGCCTGCTTTTCCATCAGCATGAGATAAGATGACAGACATCTTCCTTTATTTTCTTGGTTAAATGTTCTTTAAAAGTTTAAGTGATAAGGATTCAAATGGAGTATAATATCCACTGAGTCTGTTTTGTTGTGCCGGCATGTTTCTACATCAGCCCAGAATGGACCCTTTTAGTGGTAACGCCTGAGTTTTCCTTGAACGTGTCCCTCAAGAAACACGGCACAAAACCACCACTCATTGCAGAAATGAGAGGAATGAGAATCTTCCTGTTTATCCCCTCCTGATGGCTTTCCGTCTGTTTTCCCCTCACCAGACATTACTTTGTCTCCAGTCCATATCTGGCGTCCAACCCGGGCGAGCAGTTCTACATGTTCACCATCATCGCAGCGTGGCTCATAAACATGGCAGGCAGGCCGTTCACGGAGCCTCAGGAGTACGACGAGCCCAACGCCACCGTGTCCAACATCCTGGCAGAGCTCAGGTCTTTTGTGAGTGACATTTTACCTGCACTTCTGTTTGTTGTGTCTCAGAGCGTCTGCAGTTTAGATCGTGTTGTGTTTTCTTACTGAAGTTATTTCTGTTGTGATTCTGTGATCGGTACGCAGGTTCCAACTGACATAAAAGTGCTTTCAGAAGTCTTCATATGTAGAAAACCTGCAAATGGTGATAACACAGACCTAAAGTCAGACTCTTCCTCTAACAGCTTACACTTGGTTTTCACTTTTTACGCACATAATCGAGCGTCTTCTTCGTGTAGCTCAGAATAAAATCTTCTTCAAATGTTCAGAAGTCTGTCTCACATTTATCCTCCATGAGGCGTTCAGGCGCTCCTTAACTTGGCAGATGAATAGTGAATAAAACAGCTGAATGAAATATAAAGTGATTCTGATTCTGACCTCAGGCTCCTCATTGTGAGTCAGAGATTTGTGAGTACAGGGGAGTTTATTGACTCGTCGATGTGTCTGTCAGGGTGTGAAAGTGGACTTCCCGCCCTCCAAACTGAAATCCGGTTCAGGTGAATACGTCTGTTTCGTGTTGGACCGACTGGCTGAGGAGGTTCTGAGGAGGAGGGGCTTCTCCTTCAGGAGGTACTCAAACATTTCTCCTCTTCTCTATCTTATCTTTGGTTTAGGTCCCTTTAAAAATCCTCCAAGTGTTAAAAAGCTGAACAGATCCTGGTTTTTGCAGGTTTATTTCAAGGCAAGCCAAGTTTATTTAAATACCAGCATTTAGAAACAAGACAATTCAAACAGTGCTTTACAGAGAATCATTAAAATAAGACCATAAAATATTAAGAAAATATTGAAATTGCATTTAAGTGTAAATGAGTTGTAACAGCAGATCTCTGCTTCACTGCCAGCTGCAGATCAGAGGAACAGTGTGACGGCGTTGATGGGACTGTGGATTCCGTCACTTGTGTAAAGAGATAAACAATACAGAGAGCCGCTCACAGAAAACTGCTCTGTAAGCTTTATTCTACAGGGTCACATAGACGAGAGGGTCCAGGAGAAGCTGGTTGTGTCCGTGTCTTTTGACTTCCTGTCCTTCTTCCTTCCTCCAGACCAAACTACCCAACAGAAACCACAGAAGAAGAGTCGGTGATCGAGGACGACGCAGAGCTCACGCTCCGCAAAGTAGAAGAGGAGATGATTGTAGGTGTTCTGCTTGAGTTGGTCAGATGTTTATTTGTTGCTTGCAAATTTGAGCCTGTTTGAATCCAACTGAATTCGTAATTTTTGATATTAGTAGACGTTTCTAACATTAAAAGCTGTCAGGACCTGTGTTACATTAAAATCATTGATCTGTCACATTTTGAGACAGTACAGATAGAAAAGGTTTACTACAACCTGTGACCCTTCAAAATACGTTCTAACCGCTGTAACAAAAAGCAGATTCATGAATAAAGGAATCACAAACTATAATAACATGACTTTGGTGTTTTTAAAGGAGTCTGTTGGCTCAGTTCAGATCTGAACAGATGTTTTTATTTCCGGTTAAGTAGAATCAGAACAATCATTTGAATCATGTAACATCAGTAAAGTTCCTCCTCATGTTTTATGTGTGTGATCTCAGGAGGAGGCTGATGATGGTGAGGAGGAGAACGTGATGGACCTGGAGGCTCTGAAGTTACGAACCACTCACACCGTGAGTTCGTCTGGAAATATGATGCATTTAAAGACTCTAAGATAACTGCGTAAATCTAACAACTTTTAAAACAGATCTAATGTAAGATTCTGTCAGGAGGGGCTGGTTATCCTGAAAGATGAGCCTCCTTCAGGTTTGTAACTCTGAGTTCTGCTCCACCTTAGAATGAAACTGATGGTTGTGTTGTTGGTTCTCTGACAGGAAGCGGAGCCGTCCTCCAAACCAGACGAGATCCTGGAGTCGACGGTTGATGCTGCAGAGTGGAACCTGGAGGTGGAGAGAGTCCTGCCACAGCTCAAAGTCACCATCAGGACAGACAACAAGGTAAACACTCACCTGAGCGCCGCCTGTAGCCAGCAGGTCGGAGGGCTGTTCTCTGATCCTGATGCACCATCAGTGTGTTTTCTAGTTTGTGGCTAAATAGATCCTTCAAAGATCGCAAGACTGTTGTTCCAGTCTGCTTGTCTGAGTTTCCCTCCTGTATAAATTACTTTAAACACAAGCTGCTGTTATTCTGTAGCTTCAGGTTCTAAGGTGAGTGCAAAGCAAAGCACTCTGGGTCGCTGCTCCACGTTTACATTTGGCACCGAGGGAGCTCATTCGATGGAAAAAGTCCATTTCAATTGAAAGTCTGAGCAGGTTTGAGCTCTAAGAACTGCTTTCATGAGTGAAAGTGAAGCTGTAACCAACTGAGGGGAAACTGAGACTCTGTGAGGATAAAAAGCAGCAGGCAGGTGTCTCTGTGCTGAGTTTATTGTCTTTAATGGCTCACTGGTCCCTGAAGGCAACGCTCTGACATCTGTCTGTTGGTTTTGTTGCAAAGCAGAATGTGGTATTAAAGTGTTGTCTCATAGATCAGCTGTGATTAGAAAAACAGTCCGAACCTTTACTTCTTAACTACTGTTGTACTGCAGATAACTCATGATTATCGTCGACATCCGTTCTGAATCCATATTCATATTCTGGGGAGCATCCAGCCGAGTCACCAGGTTCAAATGTTCGCAGTCAATGTTCCTGCAAACCACAGATACAGTATGTCCATGCACTCTGTCATAAGCTGTGTAATCACGACGTTTTTACAAAACGCATCATCTCACATTGCCTGTTTATTCCTCTGACTTGATGTGGAGAGGTGGAGGGGAGGGTGGTGGAGTTATAGCCAACAAGGCTTTCGATCCAGTGACCACAGTTCGAGTCTGTGGTTTGGCATTTTTAAGTGTGAAACCACTGGATATTTTTGACGAGGTACCACAGCTCTTCAACATTTGAAAGCATGACATCACTGGATTTTCTTTAAGTCTGGTACTGTGCCTGACACACCAGGTGTTTGTTAATGAGTCCTCAGGAAATCTCCAGGTGTTTTCTCCAGAAGGCTTCCTCAGCAAGTTTGTTATGGAGCTTAATGATTGTTGTTTTTTTGCTCTTTGTTAATTTTGATGCTCAAAAATGATGAAAGTTCACAGATATCACTGGAAAATGTGAAATGTCCACTTGAGGGAGAATTTCCAAACCCGGTCAAAAGACACAGATGTTTACAAGCTGTCTATAATCTCATCATGCTGATTGTTCATTCTGTCATTATGAGCTTCACCCCCCTCGACTGCTGCTCCTCCAGTAGTTTCCCAGCATGCTCTCTGTTGTGTCGCTCTGCAGGACTGGAGGATCCACGTGGACCAGATGCATCAACACCGAGACGGGATCAAGTCCTCGCTCAAAGAGGCAAAGGTGCGTTAACAGACCTGGTGACAGCTGTGTGTGTGTGTGTGTGTGTGTGTGTGTGTGTGTGTGTGTGTGTGTGTGTGTGTGTGTGTGTGTGTGTGTGTGTGTGTGTGTCTCCCCCTGCTGCTGTCTGTTGGTATTGGCACTACTTCATGTCAGCACACTGCTCCAAGTGTTACTGTTGCTGAAAGCTGAAGAGAAGAAAAATGATCCCACGTTAGCTGAGTGTTTCCTTTTTCTCTTCTCCTCGACATCACAGAGACAAATATTTTACAACGCTCCGCGTTTCTAACAGCTTTAGTTTCGCAACACTTTAGAAAGTAAGAATTTGGGGCGCCGCATAGCTCAGTCGGTAGCGCGCGCGACCCATGTGCCGAGGCCCTGCAGCGGACCCGGGCTCGACTCCCGGCCCGGGTCCTCTTGCTGCATGTCACTCCCCGTCTCTTACCCTGTTTCCTGTCCAAACTCTTCAGCTGTTCTATCAATAAAGCCGAAAAAGAACAAAAAAAAAAACTTTAAAAAAAAAGAAAGTAAGAATTTCACACACAGAAAATATGACGACTAAATTATAAACTACCCAACACTATTCACTGACTTTAACTGAAACTAGAGCAGCTCAGTAGAGCGCATACCTCCGCCAAGGCCCAACAGTCAACTTCAATTCACTCAAGCCTAATCCAACATAACGTAAAACATACAGAAATTAAAAGGTTAGAAAAAACCTGAATCTGTCCCATGTGAACAGATTCTGTCCCACCAGAACTTCTGATTTGTTCGTCCATGTGAAGGACGTCCCGTCTGTTCCCCAAGTGTGTGTTGTTGCAGATCGATACTCAGCTCACGTCTGTGCAGGAAACCTGAGAAAAAAAAGTTTTTTTTTTAAAGTCAGTGTGTTCAGCTCACAGTACTTTTATAGCATCTAACTGAATCTCTTTAGTTTCGCTCGTCCACCTGATGTGTTTCACTGATTCATCGCGTTCGCTGTCAGCTGGTGTTTAGTGGCTGCTGCTGAAAATACGTTTCCTGTGTTACTGCTTCATAATAAAAGCTTTAAAATGACAAAATAATGTCAGGCTTTTATTGTGAAGAAGTTAGACGTGTTCGTAACTGAATCTCATCTGGATTCATCCTTCATCCAAGCTTTGTGGAAGTCTCTTCAGTAGTTTTTGTGTAATCCTGCCGACACAGTTGGACTAATCAAACATTGTGAACATGTTTTAGGAAGAATTGATGGATTAAAGGAGTCAAAAATCATCAAAAATCCAAATCAAAAATAATCATTAGTTGCAGAACAGTCTCAGAATAATCACAATTATCTAATGAGTACAGAAGAAATGTACTCACTGAAAGAAGTTCATAGACTGGAAGTGAAAATGACAGCAGGGTTCTTCTGGAAAGACACTGACAACATCCTTTAGTGATATCCAGCTGTGTGTCGTGACGGCGTCCTGGTGTGTCCTCTCCTGTCTCTGCAGAGTTACCTGGACAAACTGCAGGAGGACATCGGTAAGACTCTTGAGAAGGTGAGCAGCAGAGAGAAATACATCAACAACCAGCTGGAGCATCTGATCCAGGAGTACCGCAGCGCTCAGGCCAAACTCAGCGAGGTAAACACCAAACCTGCCTCAAAACAAAAGATAAGAAAAACACAAACTTCCAGCTGATCTATTGAAGGTTTAAGGAACAGACAGAAAGGACTGACAGGAAAGTTGTTCCGTCCTGATGCACGTTTAGATTTCAAGTTTGGGAATATAAATCATTTTTTATTTAAGAACCAAACAGAAACCTGGTAACGAACACAAGTTCTCCAACAGGCAAAGGAGCACTACCAGCAGGCCAGTGGAGGAGTGACTGAGAGGACCCGAGTCCTGGCAGAGGTCAGTGAACACAACTAGGAACTGCAATATCACCAGACTCCCTTAACAAATCGCATCATTTTGAGAGTTATTGAGTGAGGGACCAAGGAAATATAGTGATATTATATTGAGAGGTTTTCAACACAGCAGCCAAAGCAAATTCTGAAACATTGGTGCATTCTTCAGCACAGCTGCACCAGCTACTTCAGTTGTTGACCGGAATGCTACAACAGTGTTTTGCTGTGAAGCTCCAGAAATGTTTTGTGAGCTGTTAAATGTCACCTGACTTTGCATCAGCATGACGGGAGGAGATGATGACTGAATTTATCACAGTCATAAGAAGGAAAATATCTCCAGTGAGTTTGAAGGTATTCTCAGTGTTTTTCTGTGTGTGTTTCAGATCAGTGAAGAGCTGGACAAGGTGAAGCAGGAGATGGAGGAGAAAGGCAGCAGCATGTCTGACGGAGGTAAATCTGATGACTGACGCTATGTCTAAGTCAGTTTGAAGAAATGAGCTGCCTGTGTTTGATACCAACCGTCTGTTATTGATACTGACCGTCAGCCTGTTATTGATACTGACCGTCAGTCTGTTATTGATACTGACCGTCTGTCTGTTATTGATACTAACCGTCTGTCTGTTATTGATACTGACCGTCAGCCTGTTATTGATGCTGACCGTCAGTCTGTTATTGATACTAACCGTCTGTCTGTTATTGATACTGACCATCTGTCTGTTATTGATACTGACCGTCAGCCTGTTATTGATACTGACCGTCAGTCTGTTATTGATACTGACCGTCTGTCTGTTATTGATACTAACCGTCTGTCTGTTATTGATACTGACCGTCAGCCTGTTATTGATGCTGACCGTCAGTCTGTTATTGATACTAACCGTCTGTCTGTTATTGATACTGACCATCTGTCTGTTATTGATACTGACCGTCAGCCTGTTATTGATACTGACCGTCAGTCTGTTATTGATACTGACCGTCTGTCTGTTATTGATACTAACCGTCTGTCTGTTATTGATACTGACCGTCAGCCTGTTATTGATGCTGACCGTCAGTCTGTTATTGATACTAACCGTCTGTCTGTTATTGATACTGACCATCTGTCTGTTATTGATACTGACCGTCAGCCTGTTATTGATACTGACCGTCAGTCTGTTATTGATACTGACCGTCTGTCTGTTATTGATACTAACCGTCTGTCTGTTATTGATACTGACCGTCAGCCTGTTATTGATGCTGACCGTCAGTCTGTTATTGATACTAACCGTCTGTCTGTTATTGATACTGACCATCTGTCTGTTATTGATACTGACCGTCAGCCTGTTATTGATACTGACCGTCAGTCTGTTATTGATACTGACCGTCTGTCTGTTATTGATACTAACCGTCTTTCTGTTATTGATACTGACCGTCAGTCTGTTAATGATACTGACCGTCTGTCTGTTATTGATACTGACCATCTGTCTGTTATTGATACTGACCGTCTGTCTGTTATTGATACTGACCTTCAGTCTGTTAATGATACTGACCATCTGTCTGTTATTGATACTGACCGTCAGTCTGTTAATGATACTGACCGTCTGTCTGTTATTGATACTGACCGTCAGTCTGTTAATGATACTGACCGTCTGTCTGTTATTGATACTGACCGTCAGTCTGTTATTGATACTGACCGTCAGCCTGTTATTGATACTGACCGTCTGTCTGTTATTGATACTAACCGTCTTTCTGTTATTGATACTGACCGTCAGTCTGTTAATGATACTGACCGTCTGTCTGTTATTGATACTGACCATCTGTCTGTTATTGATACTGACCGTCTGTCTGTTATTGATACTGACCTTCAGTCTGTTAATGATACTGACCATCTGTCTGTTATTGATACTGACCGTCAGTCTGTTAATGATACTGACCGTCTGTCTGTTATTGATACTGACCGTCAGTCTGTTAATGATACTGACCGTCTGTCTGTTATTGATACTGACCGTCAGTCTGTTATTGATACTGACCGTCAGCCTGTTATTGATACTGACCGTCTGTCTGTTATTGATACTAACCGTCTTTCTGTTATTGATACTGACCGTCAGTCTGTTAATGATACTGACCGTCTGTCTGTTATTGATACTGACCATCTGTCTGTTATTGATACTGACCGTCTGTCTGTTATTGATACTGACCTTCAGTCTGTTAATGATACTGACCATCTGTCTGTTATTGATACTGACCGTCAGTCTGTTAATGATACTGACCGTCTGTCTGTTATTGATACTGACCGTCAGTCTGTTAATGATACTGACCGTCTGTCTGTTATTGATACTGACCGTCAGTCTGTTATTGATACTGACC